>BQNB010092263.1:0-25125 GCA_026074375.1 Tanacetum coccineum | reverse complement strand
AAGGGTGAACCGAAATTTATCTAAACCCTAGATTTGGTTTTGTAAGATCGGCTGTTATAAGAAGTAGATATCGAAATCAATATTCTATGTTTTGTATTTATGTGTGTTACGTTATCATGAGCTAGAGATGAAGAGGTATTTATAACCTCTTAACCCTACTTAAGATAAACTAGGAAACACTTCTTTTAAGCTTATCATAACTCTCTTTCTCTCTTATCTTCAACATACAATGCATCTAGACTCCCTTTAGAATCTTCATGGCCGACTACACACTTAGGGACCATTAGGATTCGAGTCTCGACATTTTAAGTCCATGTGGTTTACTTTAGAAACATTCGTGAAGTATTAAACGTACTCTATGTATTTAACGTGTGTGCCCCAATAGGCTCACACACTTCTAGTCGTATGTGTGCGCATCCAACTACCATAATCCAACAGCTCCCACTTGGGAGTTTGAGTAGCAGACTGCCCATATACTAACGACGGAAATGTCTAGCAACACTCACATTCGTTTTTAAAACTAGAAGTGTCTGAGATCAAGTTTCATAAACATTCTCAGTAGCATGGTTATTTTATCTCTTGCTATAATCATCCCTTTGTTCAAATACCGTTAAACTATGGATATGGATCCTAACTCATTCCATATAGTTTAACCATTTAGATTCTCGTTATAGAACTTAATACAGATATACCAAATGTAATCAATAATCATCTTGCATTACCCTTTAGGTTCGGCCAAACAATTATCTGATTAATTCTGGAGAGGCGCCAAGGTATTATTCTGCACATATCAAGTGGAGGAACAAATTCTTTGTTGAATACAAGTGTTGTGAATGCTCCTTCACATTACTTCCAATGATAGTTTTTATAACTACCATTTTCAGGACAACGTTTGACTTAAAATTAAAAAGTGATATCCACACATACCAGAACTTGTTTGTATTCTCAAGTCTAAGGATGACTTAACTAACCATTTTCGAAATTTACTTATGACAACGGATCCATAAAGTAACATTCGAAGGTTGGGGTGTCCAATACGCATCCCTTGTGAGTAACATATGAGTTTGATGAGAACCATCCATATATTCAAATAATATAACCAACACTCACATTTGCCTTGTGTAACAATACTCTCATACTGTTAACCGACAATGGACATATTTTAGAATAATTAAAATTATTCAAGAATTAAACATGAAAATATAGGATAACAATTATTATATGAATGAATAACAAATACCAAGCATCTTTGTTCATCAGAAAATAAAAATTGTCTTAAAATCTTAATTATCCATATACTAAAAACAGATATGCATGAAACTAATTAGAAAGTTGAAGTCCAATGTATCAAACATTCTCAACTTTTTCTTTACAAGACAGCAAAATAGTTATCTGAGTAAACTTTTCGAATACTTGATTCAAATTCACAAATTGTGAAGAATTTGAATGTTATGATGAGTGTCGTATGTATATTTGCATACTATTGCAATAATCATAGTATGAAAATGTGACAGTACATTTTATGAGGTATTTAATGTCAGCAACATACCTATCTGAGACAGTCATCTTTACAGTTTTTTAAAATGTAAAGTATTCTTATTTTTTAATGTGTATTGCAACAATGCTCTTAGCTGAGCATATCTAGTTAACAGATTTATCAAAAATGATGAAATCCTACTACAGCTAGAAGTGATTATTCTTTAGCATCATGTGTACACAAACAACACTATGCCTTATATAATTCGTAAACATTTGTTTTAACAATCATCTAAATCACTCTCAATTAGATACTGTTGTTATCAGTCATCTAAACACTCTCAATTAGATACTGTTGTTGTTAGCTCATCTTGCTCTTGTGCAAAAGTAACAACGAGTCTCATACACGATATAAGATATACATGATGAATCCTTCGCTAAAAACACAAGGTTTCAATCCATGTATTAAATTATCTCAAGTGAAATATATCATTTAAAACTTGCTTCAATGATATATTGCATTGTGTTGGACTTAATTTCCGCATATGTTTATTTCATTAAACATTCATTCAAGGTCGTTTGTTTAATTTCCTAAAATTCGCAAGTGAAGTTTTATTCCAACCTCAAGGATTAACATCTAGCTTAGATGGAATGATGCTTTCACAACATACGAATTTTAAGAAAAATAAACATAGTGCTCCCACTTGATGTCAGGTGTACTCAGGGGTCATCTTAATTTAATCAAAAATCATATTGTGATAAAACTTAAGATCTCAGCTCCTAAATGCATGATCTAATCCACACTTAGATTCTATTAGCTTGTATACATTATAAAGATTATTTTAAACTCATAACCTTTTGATTACTACCATCCTCGCAAAAGGTAATCATAAATAAAAGAGTTATAAAAACTTAATTGTCATATTACAAACAGAGATTCATAACCCCTTTGATTACACATCGTCCTCGCAAGGTAATCAATAAGGAAAGGGTTATGATCTTTAATTCGCCATATGTCAGATTCAAGAAACCTATATGACAATTAGTTATCTTTATATACTTAATGCGTGAAGACCAAGAAGAGAAAATAAACAGAGACAATTGCAAGAGATACAAATAAAAACTCTTGTCAATAATCAGTATTAATAGAATACAATATTGTCCTTCAAGAAGCTTTATCTTCAAAAGAAACTCATACTAGCCACACATTTTACTGAACGGTTAATAGATCACTCCATCTCTAAACATTGATTGCTTTTAATGAATGCTTTTAGTCATTCATAGTATCATAAGATATGATAACAGATTCAAATGTGATAATCCATCTTATTAGTTAGCGGGTTTCTTATGACCCTTTAACTAATATTCCTCAGCATTGATATAAAAATATCACTCTATTAATGAGGTATCCTCGCTGGATTTAAGAAAGATAGTTGTACATTATAGCTTTGTATGACATTTTCATGCAAAACCTCAGTCTGACATCAGCAAGTAAATTCAGAAGGTTATGTATTTGTTCTTGAATATTTTTAAGATTTATAGATACTCCCACTTACTTTTGTAAGAAGAAATACTTCTCTAAATACTAAGTATTTCAGCAACAATAAATTGTTCTTTATTGGGAAATACAAAATACATTTTATAGTTCTCATCTCTAGCTTGGTAATAATATGCTTCATAAGATATTAACAAATTCCAGAACTTTAACCAAGACATAATAGGATTCATCCCAATCCAATAAATTGGAGAATGTCACTTGAATACCATCAAGGTTGAAACTATATTGATTGTATCCATGACAACCCGCAAAAAATCTGTCTAACCTTGAACGTTTGGAGGTAGAAGCCAATTTAAGTTATCGCAAATCAAACAATATGAATATATTTTGATTCAACACAAGTAGACCATTACTATATAATGTGGTCTATTCTATGAGTAAAAGACTGAGATACTCCATCAAATACCCTAGATAACTTAATTCTCTTCGGATCAATACTTCGACAATTGGTCAAGCCAAAATGAATACACTAGTATTTACACAACTAAGTTGCATTCTATAAAGTATATTCTTGAATAAAATACAATAACTCCGTGTTATCGTGTTCACAAGAAGACAAAACATTTCAAGATACTTTATCATAGTGTTTAACAAGAAAACAAAACAATGTCAGCTACATTATATGTAGTTGAATTATTTTTTTTTTTTTTTTTTTTTATTTCAAGTCCTAAGTTTTTGTGTTATAAGAAGACATAACAATGTTACTACATACTTTATGTTATAAGTCATTGATTAATTCAAGGACTTTATAATTACGTCTTAACAAGTAAACATAATTATACTAACTAAAGTAATCATGAACGCAAATTCTTGAGTTCAATGGTAAGTTCAAGTTAATTTCATACTTCATAATCATGATTATATAATTAACCATAATTATTTTGAGTAAATCATATAGTCAATAAGTTGAAGTATCTTTACATTATATCTTGACTTTTAAATGTAATAGGGCAACAAACATCTTGTGTGTTTAAGTCCTAGTAGATTTATTATTTTTCTTACCTTGCGGTCAAGAGAAACCAATCAATCATATTGTTATATGTTGTTCCTTGCACACACTTAGGATTTCTCCCACTAGTGTACGGGACAACATTACCTAAAGTAGACAAACCATACGACAAGCGTTTGATTGTTTAAACAATATGATAGTGTCATAGATATTACAGATAGATTTCAAACCATAATGTTGAATAAGGAATTGTGGATTATTATTCTATAGATACCGTTTTGAAAAGCAACATCGGAAAGGCAACGTGTTATCTTATAAAATAAAATGCAATTTTCCTTAAAACCATGGTTGTTCATATTCGGAAAGTAATGACATTATTTCAAAGCAACCTTAGAAATAATATGGGTAACTAACCAGGAATTGGATCTTGTAGCTCCCACTGAAATTGACAACCTCACATGAATGTTATTTCAGTTATAAAACGCAAAGCTCCCACTGGATTTGTCAACATTGTAAGTGTTACATCACTAATAGAAAGCTAAATAGCGATTTATTTACTTTCCTACTCTCTTAGAATGCCTACAAGTAGCAATGTACTTAGGTATTGTATAGAGTATATGAAGTTCTACTTAGGTAGATGAGGGACTAGCCATCATGTATTCATTAACTTGAATATTTAGCATGCATTTCCTCCTTAATCTGTCTGTCTAACCACAAGGGTGTTTAGCACTATTAGGAATGAATCGAGTCCAAGAAAATTTACCTAGAAGACCTGCTAGCAATTTTCTTTACTCATTGCGGTTAAACTCATACATCGTAACAAGTGCAAGATGTCATTATTTGGTAGCTATATACACAATGTTCTCTAGTTACACAAATATTTTATCTTTCAAAGATTTCAGAACCCAAAAAGGGTAATAAAAATTGAAAGTGAGTTTAAATATAATTGAGAAAAATTCAATTATAACTCTATCTTATTCTTGTTAATCAATGAGAAGAGATAGGAGTAAATCTCACTCTTCTTAACAGGAAAAGAGACTATGTTTGCCTTTTAAGAAAACAAACTTTTGTTTACGAATTATGTTGCAATAACGCAATTAATCAGAACATAGAAAGTTCAATTTAATATTTTGATAATTAAATTTTTAAAAGAATTAACTACCCAATTAATTAATAATAAGACTAAGATCCAACTTGACCTCTTACTTATTACAGAAGGTCTGACCAACATGTAAACAAGTAGGGCAAGAGGTAAGCGGCGTGCGTTAATTGTATAGAATGCAATTCTTAGATTTATGAGACTAATGACATTGGTAACTCTTATAGTAATGTCAAAAGCATATTTGGTCTCATCTTATGCCTTGGGTCCGAGGTCTGACCAGGTAACTCGATTTAAGTCGACCAAAAGAGAACGTGCGAAAATTGACAAAGGTCTGACCAATAGAAAAAATTCGCCATGGGTTGGAAAGGCCCTGAGGTCTGACTAGAGAAGACAATCCAAATGCACGTAGTCTTCATTTGGCTGGCATAGACTTAAAACTTCATTTAAGGGTATACACATAAATGTGACAAAATCGTGTACAAGAAGCATGCAAAACAACTTGTAGCACAAAGTTAAGAAAATATTTTGTTAACCTTTTGGTATAGACATCATTTTGTTAAATGTTCTCGGTAGCTCCATTTTGGACGTACAAAGAAGCGGAGAAACAGGTCAGCGCGAAGCGTATTAAAAACCTGACTTCTTTTGGGGTGCCGTAGCTACACTCGCCTTAAACTTCTCTTATAGTTTATCCAACAATGGATGAGCCGTACTTCCAATTGACTAATAATGCTATTGTATGTTAAGAAACCCCTTTGTTAACATTAGTTTTTATAGTTGCCAATATGGTAGGATTACAAATTGATCAAACCCTATATTGTACTCCTACATGCATCCGAAGACACAAATAATTCCAATAATTCCCTCAGATGCCGAAGCATGTAGTGGGGCGAGATAAGATTAAAGATCAATTCAACCCCATACTACACACACAAAAACAAAAATTACACAAGAAATCAAATTTCATAGTTTAATGTCCGTATTAAATTTGTCCAAAAATCTCGGTTTCGCAAATAACACATAACTGGTCACAATGAGTATGCTTATGTGTGTAATATTAGACATATTCAATCCAAGTTTCTCTATAAGTATATGTCCGTTTTTAAGAGTTTCATAAAGTCTATTTGCAAATATTGAGCATCACATGGCATATCACATATAAGCAATTTAAAACAGACAGAAAATTAGAGTAAAATTGAAGACAAACTCTTGTATAGAAAACAGTAATCACATAATGCCTCGAGTTCTCAAAAGAGTCTTCCCCAATTAGAGAACCATAAGACTCTCACTAGTTTTTCTGCTAAAGTGCCTAGATCGCCACATCCATCATATAACATGATTGCGTGAGTCTTACAGCCGAGATAAAACAAGAATAGAATAACATGGTAGCTTAATTAACTTTTAATTTTAATCTATTTTTCTTTTTATCAAGTTAACATTTGTGTTGAATCTAGGTGTTTATTCATTATTTATGGCAATTATTGCATATAATTGCCATAATTTTCAAACAAAACAATAAATAAACAAGATTTCATGAAGCCCTAGTGTGTTTAATTATGCGTGTAACCCATAAAAACACCAAACAAGTTGGCTCGTGATGCCACTGTTGGAATTTTAATAATTGTTAACCATTAACAACAACGAGTACGCAGTGGATATGGATCTAGTTTGGTTGATGTAGTCAACACACAAATAAATAAACAAAAGAGATACAAGAAAACTAACCCTCGAAGACACCAGCAAATGTTATGAAACAAAGTGACTAAATGGTCACCTCTACGAGTGCTCACACATACACGTCTAACAAGTACGCCCGAATGCTAGTCCTACTTTACGTGTACCCCAAACAACAATTGTAATGCAAATACCTCTGAATTAAATACCCAAAACCTCTCTTGTTCTTGGAACTGAAAATCAGAAAGTGAATTTAGGGTTTTCACCGATTTTGGTTGTTTACCGAATATGAGCATATACAACCGAAAATCAAATAACACAAACCCTAAGTGTTTCTAGATGTCGTCACACATTAAGAACATGTAAACCAACACCCTTAATCTGCTCGGCAAGTGAAAGTTGACAATTAGAATCAATGGGGCGATCATGGAATCATTGTAAAATGAAAAGATGAAGCAAGTTTTAACAGGATGTTCACAAGTCCTCCTATCAAGTCAAAAGACTTTTTAAAAGTGCAACCAATGACAGAGAGAGCTGGGAGGAGTCTACACCTCAAATATCGTGTACCAAGATGTTTTACGCGACGAGTAATGTGCGTTGTTAATTATTATCTCATAATTGATGTAATGATTTACTTTGAGTTTCACTGCATGCTTTTATATGTTGTTTGATACATGTTAAGAATTTTTTCTTCAGTTGAATTATCGCATATTACAACCGTTTGCGATTACATTTTGATCTTTTCACGTTCTATTTTGAATGTTACACGAATACTTACCTCAATAGCGTATATCGTTAATTATCTGCCGCTAGGAATTTCCGTCGCTATACACGAGTACTCACCTAGTAAAGAAGAAAACCATAAAACAATTGATAGTACCTTAATTCCCTTGTAAAATATCACAACGACAATTTTTCAAAAAATATGACAAATATAAAAGATACCAGTGATTTTCTTTTATTATTTTATAATGAATAATATAAGAATAAGAGACTTTTTATCATGGTTCTAAAAGACGCGCAAAGGCTTCGCAAAGGCCTCGCAAAGGCGCGAGGCGTGACCTCCACGCCACGCAATAGACCAAGGCTTGGGATTAAAATTTGACGTGAGACGAGCAATGAAAAAAATGTTATAAGATGCGATAAAACGTGATGCGTGGAGGCTTTTTTGAATTCAATTTCGATAAAAATTGTATTTTTATATAGAAATGAAAAAGATTACATGCAAAGATAGTTTCTTGATTTTATTTTTTAGGTTTGACACTTTTTGTAAACTCAATATATTTGTAATATGATATAAATTTTGGTGCTCTTATAAAAATTAGGCCCTGTGCAGTGGCCTATATTGCACACCCGAATATCCGGGCCTGCTAGGGGTGTTGATTGGTTCGGTTCTCGAGTTGTTAGGTTAATTCGGTTCGGTTAGTTTGGTTAATTTTTTTATTTGGGTCAAACCGAAAATCGAATCGAACCGAAAACCGAATTTGAATTCGGTTCGGTTCTCGGTTTGACCCGAATAACCCGAACAATCCGAACAACCCGAATTTCACAATTTAATTTTAAAAAAATTTAATAATTACATAATTATTTAGAAAAAAAATATTTTAAGCATAACAAGTGTTTTTTTAAAAAATTTAATAATTACATAATTATTTAGAAAAAAAATATTTTAAGCATAACAAGTGTTTTTTTATATTAGGATAAAAGTTTATTTGTATTTATATATATATAAATATATAAAAAATATGTATATTTATATAAATTTGGTTTTCGGTTTTGATTGTCAAAACCATATCCAATCCGAGAACCGAATTTGTACTTCGGTTCGGTTCGATTTTGGCAAACTCGGTTCGGTTATTAGTTCGGTTCGGTTCAGTTTCGGTTTTGGTTTATTCAGATTTTTCGGTTTTTCTGCTCACCCCTAGGGCCTGCTCACGCCTAATGTACTCAACAAACTAGTTTGTTAAAATATGATAAGTTTATAAAGCAAGGGTATATTATGACATTTTGCAAACTTAAAGGTATAAATAAAATATTTTTATATAAATTATAAAAATATATATAAATATTATAAGACTCGATTTTGTTAAAACCCGATACATTTGTCATTATTAATCAACGCATTATAAAACAATTACGTTATATATTTAACGTAATTTATCATCGACTAGCTTTTGAAGAAACTTAAAATCTTATCGTATCACGTTACTAGGGAATTTCATGTGAGGGGTTTCATTTGGGTATACGTTTTGACGAGTTTGCTGGATTTACGATTTAAAGTGTCCTGGCTCCTCAAACGTTTACTGCATGACATCTGAATTATGATAGCCCGAACAGTGATACAATATATCCATAAATTAATAAATCAAAGTAATATGTATGTTAAACTTCATGAAGTTTTGAAACATAAACAATCAAACTAAGACTTGACATATTACCTCAGGTTGCGTGACGAGGCCGTTACTTTCACTTGATATACTTTTGTCATCTATCAGATTTCCCTGTTAAGGTGAGTTCATAGCCTCGCTTTTAAATCTCTTGAATATTTCATAAACCTGTGAGGGGGATACATGCTATAAACCATGAATACAAGTATTTTTTCCAACTGTATGCTATCCTGATATGTTATTGCCAGAATCTAAGTACCTACTTTTGCCATAAGACCCCACTATCATGAACCGTTAATCACCGTAACGTGAGCGCGAATGCCGTGAATATATCTATTGGGACTAAACTTCCCCGTTGATTGTACCCGTACTCTGGGCAATCAAACGCACTTCATTTGAATATCATACGGGTGTTGGGCAAAGCACCTGCCGGGGGCAACTTCTTGTGATTATTCTGTGTGTTAAGGCTTTAGTGTCATGAGCTTAGATGCAATAATACTGTTTTCCATAATAATTGTAAATGCATGCAATTATTACTATTATGGGTGTATAACAACGTAACCCACTGTTTATGATGACTTGTATTCAAACTATTTATCATAAACCTATGAATTTCACTCAACCATTGTGTTGATCTTTTTAGCATGTTTATCTCAGGAAATTGAGCAACTTATGGTACAGAGTGGCACGCACTTGAAGATGACTAAACTGTTATCATTCAAACTTTATGTTTCTAGATGTTTGGACCTCTCTTTTTGTAAAACTCTGATGAATAAATGAATGATAACTAAATTTTCCAAAAACGTCTCTTTACGAGTTGTTTCCTATGATTATGACTGTTGTACTATGAAGTAATACCCTAGATTAGCTTCCGCTGCTATATTTGTCAAAATAGGGGTGTTACATGAGGTAACTTTTAAACGAATGGGGATTTGGTTATGTGGTGTTTGCTTTAAAACTCACACCTTACGTGCTAAGTGCCGTCATGGGGTAGTTTTTGTACCACCCCCGATAATGGTGATGGTGTTGTTTATTTTGTGATCTATGACCTTACAAAGCCACTTGTTCCCTCTCGTTCTCAGCTTGATCATGTTGATGGCTTGGTGTATGACTAACATGATGGTTTTACTTTGTCTATTCTTGATAGTTTGTTTTCAAAGGGGATGCGTATGGTCAAATCCATCCCTCCTAAGTGTCATTTGGGTTTCTCTCAGGTCTTGAAAGGGGCGTTTGATAAGGTGATTTGCAAGCCTGATGATATTGCTTGCTGGGTTAGTTTGTTAGTCTTGCCTCTTTGTCTCCTCAAAACATTTTGCCCGAGGAGTAATTTGGAGTGCAAGTCTGCTAATAGACGTCAACGCCAGGAAGAGAGTATCACCAATGCCATTCGATCTTGGGGTGTGCCTGGTGGTAGTTTGCAGCTTGTAAAGGAGACCTTAGCCAAATCTGCTTCTCCTATGTTAGATTTGGATAAGGAAGACTTTGATTTGAATGAGCAAAATCTCAAGCAGTGTAAGAGGAAAATTTGTGACGGCCATTATACTACTGCTGTGAGGGGTTCTTTCATCCTCGGGTGTGGCCCCATATAACGATGCTACTCTCTAGGAATTAAAGGCTAAACACCTTTTCAAGTTTGCTCCATCCTTGCCAGATACACCTATTGACCACCATCACATCATTGCACCTCAGGATGTGGTTCTGGACAGGATCAAGAGTTTTCCCTGAGGTACATCTTGTGGACGGGATGTATTACGTGCCCAACACCTTATGGATTGCTTAAGTGGAGCGGCTGTTGCTATTTCAGATGATTTGGTATCCTCTATCACCCAAGTAGTGAATCTTTTTCTTGAGGGGAAATGCCCTATGATGCTTGGTGAGTATATTGCTAGTGCCCTTCTTACACCGCTTGTTAAGCCAGGTGGTGGTATTCGTCCTATAGCTGTGGGCATTGTCTAGAGGCGTCTAGTTTCCAAGGTTAGTGCTATTATGATTGGTCATTCTTTGGATGGTTATTTGGATGGTCTTCAGTTTGGTGTTGAGGTACCAAGAGGGGGTGAGGCCATTCTTCATGCAGTTAATCGTTTGGTTAAGGATCGTGGGGATGATGTGGGTCATTCGATGCTATTGATGGACTTTCAAAATGCCTTCAATCTGGTAGACCGAACTATTATGTTAGAGGAAGTCCGTTTGCGATGCCCTGCTATCTCTCGTTGGGTAGAATTCTGCTACTCTAGCCCTGCCAGATTATACTACGGGGAACACTCATTGTGGTCGTGCCAAGGGGTGCAGCAGGGTGATCCTCTTGGCTCTTTTTTGTTTTCCTTAGTGCTACATCCCCTGATTTGTAAGATCAGAGACTCCTTTAATCTTTGTCTTCAGGCTTGGTATCTCGACGATGGCACTATTGTTAGGGATACTTTGGTTGTAGGTAAAGTTCTGGAATTAATTACGGAGGATGGTCCGCGTTGTGGCTTGCACCTCAACGTTGACAAAACCGAGCTTTTCTGGCCTAAAGAAGACCCTAGGAGCAGGTTAGAAGGTGTTTTCCCACCTAATATTTCTCGGCCGTTGCATGGGGTTAAATTATTGGGTGGGCCCGTTAGTGTGGAGGCTGATTTTAGTAGTGCGCTTGTCATGAAGAGAGTATCTAAAACCATTGGGCTTTTGGATGCGGTTGCTAAGATAAATGATCCTCAATGTGAGTTGCTGCTTATTCGGGCATGTGCAGGGATTTCTAAACTATACTTTGCTATGCGCACATGCCCCCCTCGTATCTTTGAGTCGGCTCAACTTTCTTTTGACATGGCTCTCCGTTCTGCCTTGGAACGTATTGTCACGGCTTCTGGACCGAGGTTTGGCGATTGGCAATGAAGACTTGACACTTTACCATTTGCATTTGGGGGCTTGGCGTTTATTCTGCAGGTGATGTTTTGAATTATGCCTTTATTGCCTCACGTTTGCAGTCTGCTGCTTTGCAGACTAAGCTTCTTCGACATGTTGGTATCGTAGATCCTGGTTCCACTTTTGATGTTGCCTTGTGTATGTTTAATAATGCTATGGAGATTGATTTTCTAAGTAATCCAAGTGAGGTCGCTGCCCCCAAACTAATGAAGAAAATGGCAGACATATACTTCACTCGGGTTACTAAGGATGTTGAATCTTCTTTTTCTTTATCTCCTCGGCAGATGGCCTTGTGGTAATCTCAAAGGGAAGAACATACTTTGGACTGGCTTCGTGTGGTTCCGATCTCTGGTTTGGGACAGACAATGAATGGTAAGACTTACCGTTGTGTTTTATGTTACCGGTTAGGTGTTCCCATATTTTCTGTCTCAAAGCCGTGCTCCGCTTGTTCTAAGGTCTTTACGAGGGATGTTTATGGGGACCATGCTGTGTCATGCGCTGGCGTTATTGGTATTAAGCATCGACATAATGCAGTGCGTGATACCTTGGTAGACATTTGTTTCCGGTCAGGGATTTCGGCTGGCAAAAAAGTTGACATTGGGCTTGGTGGAGGGTGTGACAAAGCCTTACGTCCTGCGGATATGTTACTATATTCGTGGGAGGGAGGGCTTGATGTGTGTGTGGATTTGACGGGGTCCTCACCTTTGACACAGACTGGGATGGCTGATTTCGTGCCTGGTCGGGCGATGATTGATGCTGCACAGCGCAAACGTGGTAAGTATATGGCTAAATGTCCAGATATTGGATACGGTTTTCTCCCTTTCTCATTCTCTTCTTTTGGGGAACTTGAGAAAGATGCGGTGACTTTATTGAAGCGGGTCCAGAAGTTTTCCATGGCCTAAGATATTAGGGCCCGCGTTGCTGTTCACATTTTTAATAGGATTAGCTTTTTCATTGCTAAAGGGAGTGGAGCCAAAAAAAGCATCGTCGGAAGTGCAGAATATTTGTAAACAAGTTTAGCTAACATGTATTTTGTGTCTATTCTATCAAAAATATATTTTGCAGTGTTAAAACCCCGCGCTCCGTAGCGGAGCGCGGGTTAAAAACCTTGTTATTATAAAAGGTGTGTGTGCGTGTGATTGATATCGGCGGCTAAAGAATCTCGTGGTTCATTCAATCTGATTCATTCAAATATCAATTCTATGTAATATTATTTTTATAATAATCTTCAATAGGCACATATAATTCATCTCATTTGTTCATGGGCTACTGACCATTCGTAGTTCACATTGTTCATCCGATCATTGGTGTTTGCGCCATTAATTCAACATGTTTTGTTGAATTGTGGGTCTTTCATCCTTTTTGTGAATATCTCATTCGTCTGGTTTCGTTTTTTCTTCGGGTTTCGCAGTGTTGTTCTCGTATTGTGTTGTGCAGCTTGGTATGGTGGTTGTGCGTTTTCATTGCCCTTTTGTAGGTCTTAATGGTTGTTATGATGGTGGTGGAGACGGGCTTACCAAAACTTCGTTGATCACACACCTTCGTGATCGTCATTGCAATGGTGACGCGCAAGCTATCACAAGAAAAACTTTGTCCACTAATCTTGCTGTTTTTGAGGAGGCCGAGGTAACTTTTAAACGCGTGGGTATATGGTTATGTGGGGGTTGTTTCAAGACGCATAGTCTTCGCTCTAAGTGTCGGCATGGCAAGGGTTCTGATTTTGTGTCACCCCCTAATTGTGGTGATGGTGTTGTTAGGTTTGTGCTCTATGACATTATCAAACCACACGTTCCTACTTCTTCAGAGCAGCTTGATCACGTTGATGATTTGGTTCAAGTCCAACATGAAGGTTTTACTTTGGCTCTCCTTGATAGTTTATTTTCAAAAGGGCTGCGTACTGTCAAATCCATCCCTCCCAAGTGTCGTTTGGGGTTCTCTCTGGTATTGAAAAATGCTCTTGACAAGGCGATCTGCACACCTGATGACATCTCTTGCTGGGTTAGTTTGTTAGTCTTGCCTCTTTGTCTCCTTAAAACCTTTCACCCGAGGAGTAATCTTGAGTGCAAGTCAGCTATTAAACGTAAACGTCAAAAAGAGAGTATTGTTAATGCTATTCGATCTTGGAGTTTACCAGGTGGTAGTTTGCAGGTTATGAGGGAGACTTTAGCTGAATCTTCCCCTCTTTTGTCTGATGTTGATGAGGAACATATTGATTTGGATGAATGGAATATAAAGCAGTGTAAAAGGAAGATTTGTGATGGCCATTATAATGCAGTAGTCCGAGTTCTTTCTTCTTCAGGTGTTGCTCCTTACAATGATGCTACTCTTGAGGACTTAAAGACCAAGCACCCTTTCAAGCCTCCTCCCTCATTGCCACATATGTCTATTGATCATCATCACCTCGTTGCATCTCCAGCTGTGGTCCTAGAAAGAATCAAGAGTTTTCCTCGTGGCACGTCTTGTGGGCGGGATGGTTTGCGTGCCCAACACCTCATGGATTGTTTAAGTGGAGCCGTTGTTGCTATTTCTGATAAGTTGGTCTTCTCTATCACCCAAGTGGTGAATCTCTTTCTTAATGGGAAATACCCCAACAGGTTGGGCGAGTATATTGCCAGTGCTCCTCTCTCACCATTGGTTAAACCAGGTGGTGGTATTCGTCCTATAGCTATGGGTACTGTTTGGAGACGTCTGATATCTAAGGTTAGCGCTATTATGATTGGCCATTCTTTGGATGGTTATTTAGACGGTCTTCAGTTCGGTGTTGGGGTGGCGGGTGGAAGTGAGGCTATACTTCATTTCGTGAATCGTTTGATTGAGGCTTGTGGGGATGATGTTGGTCTTTCGATGTTATTGGTGGATTTCAAGAACGCCTTCAACTTGGTAAATCGAGAGGTTATGTTACGTGAAGTTCGTCTCCGTTGCCCTGCTATCTCACGTTGGGTAGAATTTTGTTACTCTAACCCAACTAGATTGTATTACGAGGAGCACACCTTATGGTCGTGCCAAGGAGTGCAACAGGGTGATCCCCTTGGCCCTTTGCTTTTTTCCCTAGTGTTACATCCCTTAATATGTAAGATTAGAAACTCCTTTAGCCTTTCTTTGCATGCTTGGTATTTGGATGATGGTACTATTGTTGGAGATACTATGGTTGTTGGAAAGGTTTTAGAGTTAATTATGGAGGATGGGTCCTGGTGTGGCCTGCATCTCAACGTTGATAAAACTAAAGTTTTTTGTCCAAAGGAAGACCCTCGAAGTAGGCTTGCAGGTATTTTTCCACCTAATATTGCTCGGCCCTTGCATGGTGTTAAATTACTTAGTGGGCCCGCTAGTGTGGATTTTGATTTTTGTAATGAGCTTGTGATGAAAAGAGTGGCCAAAACCATTAGGCTTATGGATGCTATTGCTAAGATTAATGATCGTCAATTCAAGTTGTTGCTACTTCGTTCTTGTACGGGTATTTCCAGGCTATACTTTACTATGCGCATATGCCCTCCCCTTGTCTTTGAGTCTGCTCAACGTTCTTTTGACGTGGCTCTCCGTTCTTCTCTAGAGCGTATTGTCACTGCTTCTGGACCAGGATTTGGCGACTGGAAATGGAGGCTTGCCACCTTACCTTTTGCATTTGGGGGGCTTGGTGTCTATTCTGCGGGTGATGTTTTGAATTACGCCTTTCTTGCTTCTCGATTACAGTCTGCTGCCTTGCAGACTAAGCTTTTTTTGGCATACTGCTATTGTTTCTCCCAGGACTATTTTTGATGATCCCTTGTGTGTGTTTAATACATCTATGAAGACTAACCTTTTGAGTAATCCAAGTGAGATCGCTGCCCCCAAACTCATGAAGAAAACGGCAGATATATATTTCACACGGGTTACTAAAAATGCAGAGTCCACATTTTCTTTATCTCCTCGACAGATGGCCTTGTGGACTTCTCAAGGGGAGGATCATACATTTGACTGGCTTAGGACGGTCCCTATTTCTGGGCTCGTTGTGTTTTGTGTTATCGGTTAGGTATCCCCTTATTTTCTGTTTCGAAGCCTTGTTTAGCTTGTTCAAGGGTTTTTGCTGGGAATATTTATGGAGACCATGCTGTATCGTGTGCTGGGATTATTGGTATTACACATTGTCATAACGTTGTACGCGATACCCTTGTCGACATATGTTATCGTTCTGGGATTTCAGCTGGTAAGGAAGTTGATATCGGGTTGGATGGGGGGCGTGACAAACCATTACGTCCAGCGGATGTGTTACTTTACTCTTGGGATGTAGGACTTGATGTGTGTGTGGATTTGACTGGATCTTCACCTTTGACGCAAACCGGGATGGTTGATTTCGTACCCGATCGGGAACACGGTAAGTATATTTTTAAGTGTGCGGCTATTGGGTTTCTTCCCTTTTCTTTCTCGTCTTTGGGGGAATTAGAGGCAGACGCGGTTACATTGCTGAAGCGAATCCGAAAGTTCTCCATGGCTCAGGACATTGGGACACGTGCTGCTATTCATATTTTTAATAGGATTAGTTTCGCTATTGCCAAAGGAGTGGGGGCCCAGATAGTATCTCGGCTCCCCTCCATTATTATTATTATTATTATTATTATAATTATTATTAATTTAATATTTATATGATAGTAATAATAATAATAATAATAATAATAATAATAATAATAATAAATAATAAGTAATGATGATTTAAAGTATAAAATACTGAATTACAACGTAATTCAAAACTTTTCATCCAACTTTCTGTGTAATCTGAGTTCCCTTGTTTGATGTAATCTGAATTACATTTCCCTTCATTCTGCGAACCAAACAGCCTATGTAATGTAATCAGATTACAATTACATCCAATTACATTCAATTACGACGAACCAAACGGGGCCTAAAGATGCTAGACTTAGCTCTATATACTACCACTAGCTTCATGGTACGCCCATTGGGCGGGTTAGCTTTATGATAATAAATACCAAATTGAAATGTATATAGGGTTGAGCACGGTCCGAAAAACGGACTGGATCAAAAACCGATATGGCCCAAACACCAAACCGAGGATTGGACCGAAACGTTCGGTCCATGTCCGTGTCGGTCCGGCTAGTCTGGTTTAACAACGCCTAATGTCTGGTTGTGCGTAAGACCAAACCAGACCAGACCAGACCAAAGACCGAAAATGATTAAAAAGAGATGAACGCGGTTGGTCCGATTTTTCGGTTCGATCCAGTCTGCAGTCTATAATGCTCGGCCCTATAAACCCAATACTATATATTTTTGTGTGTACACAAGTGTATTGCGCGTATTTAAGTAAGGTATAGTTAAATGATGATCGGGCAGTGATCCTTAGCATGAGTCATGAGTGGGTAACAAGAAGAAAAACATGTCTTTAAAATAGCAGCAATTGAAAGATTTTGACAAGTGAAAATACATTGTTTTAAACCGACTTTACAATTAAAATCTACATGGACTCACCAAAATACACATAACATCGACGTCATACCAGATACGTGTAGCTTCCCAACTACTATAACATGAGTAACTCACGTATCCGCAGGGCGTCTCTAAAATACTGAATTTTTTAAGGCCCTGGGCAAAATTACATAATGAAATATTTTAAAAAGAAATTTTATATATAAAATATCATTTATAATGCAAATTAGTTATATAAATATTCAACATATTATTAAGTGGACAAATTTTGAGGCCCTTAAAATTTTTGAGGCATTTTGCCGTCGCCCACCCCGCACACCCTCAAAGCCAGCCTTGCATATCCGGCTTAAAAAATACACGTTTAAAAAACATGTTTTATGTTTCTTACTTTTTGTATTTTAACACTTTTACTCAAGTGGTTAATTTATGATTACTTTTCGGATAATATGATAAACTTGATTTAAATTCTCTATTTATTTTTAAAAATGCACAGTTATTATTAAAGCTAGCAAAAAAAATGAACCCAGTCAATCTATCGAAACAAAAAGTCGATAGTTTGGTTTTTACTTTTTAGAAAATAAACAATTCCTTTACATAATACAAGCAATTGTGGAGCTTGACAACTTTTTAAAAGACCAAAGAGTGCCAAAGTGTAATACTTTTTGTTTATCATATGAAAATTGATAAAAATACACTAAAGAAATAAAAATTGTGGTAGGACCACAACTAATGGCGAAGCTTGAAATATTATTGTGGGAGTACCAGCATCGCAAATCTAGTATTGTAGTAAGGTCATATGTAAAAAATAAAATTTTTATACATGATAATCTAAAAAATTATACTAGATGACAAAAATGTGAGAGGGCCACAACCCTCCACAGTCCTCACTAACCTCCGCCTGTGAGGCCCACAACCTCCTTTAGTCTTCACGTATCTTCGTCCATAAATACAAGTTTGAAACAAATTTGTCAACTTAAAATATAAACGGTTAAAAACTGAAATATACGAAAGAATGAACCAAAAATTCTAAAAAATCACAAAAACCAAACCGAAAAAATCGATCGGTTTTGATTTTGCGTTTTGTAAAAACAAAATATTTCCGTTTAGCCTCCCAACCGAGCCGTGCTTACCCCTAATAAATATACTGACCAATAATTTAAACCAAGGTTTTAAAAATCGCGAATGAGTTGTCGGACGCTCGACTCTCTTGCAGCTTGTAGTCGGTCGAGGCGTAATTAATCGGATTGACATTTTTAGCAAGTTTTTGGAATTTCAACAAGATATATATATATACTACATTATATCACTTCTTAATTAAAAAATCACTTTTATAATTAAATTGAAATATCTTTTAACCTTTTTTTATTATTTAATTTCATCATATTTTCTAAAACTTTGTACTCTTTAATTCAACAACAATTTTTATTTTTTTAATTTTTAATGCTTTCGAAACCGCTGTTTTGCGTGGGTAACGTGCTAGTAGATATAAACAATTACTATAAGTCATCAAAACTAGTTTACGGTGAGTTTTGCATATTTTCTGACAAATTTACCCACCCTTGATCTTCGTTGGCCGCTGTTGAGGTTGATCGATTTATTCGACCGGTTTACAAAAATCGAAAAGATTAGTAATCCATTAACGTCTAGCTGGCGATTAATCAGTCAACCGACTCACCCAAATCCATATAACACGAACATTATAATTCACGATACATATCCAAACACGAACATACTTCCATTATCCATCATTTCATTTAACCCGACCCGCCTCAAACCGGGTCAACCCGGTTTAAACCGGGTCAACTCCATAAAAAACACACACTAAAATAACACACACAAACACAAACCCTCACGATCCATCCATCCATCCAAAAAAATGGCACTCCAACTCCTCCGTCAATCGCACCGCCTCGCGTCCCACTCACGCGCCGCCGCCGCATCAATCCACACCACCCTCCCAACCCTAGCAGAATCATTCTCTTCCCCATCACCATACTCCCCCCCACCCCCACCGGCAACACCTGGATCAGACCTTGGTTTATCAAAAACAGCTGAATTCGTGATCTCAAAAGTAGACGACCTGATGAACTGGGCCAGGAGAGGATCCATCTGGCCCATGACTTTTGGTTTGGCTTGTTGCGCTGTTGAAATGATGCATACTAAAGCAATTAAAGAAAGCAAGCGCATCACTGACTCAAGAATTAACTGAGTGCAAATCTATTCTTGCGGAAACTAGTAGAACTCTGGGGGAGTCTAATAGTATTCGAGATAGTTGCCTAGTTGCACTTCAAACCAAACAGACTGAGTTTGAGAAGTACAAGGCCTGTAATGACCGTACTATTGACTATGACAAACTTGAACGTAAGTTAAATGAAACTCTAAGACTATTAGTCAACAAAGGGGACATACATCAAAAGGTTTAAAACTAAAAGCCTACGAAATTTCAGTTGTCAAAGAGAAACACGATGAGTTAGTCAAACATAGTCTTTTAACAAAGTCACATTACGAAGGTCTTGTCAAAGAGAAAACAAAGGTAATAACGGATTTGAAACAAAGGGAGGAAAGAGATATTGACAAAATGATTTTACTAGAACAACAATTAAAGTTTTTAAACGAAATTGTTTACAAAAGGAATCAGACTTTACAAAACAGACTGAGTACATGTTTCGTATGCGATCCTTATATGGGCCAATCTGATCATGCAAACGACTGTGTCTCGGATAGGGATGAGACTCTAACTCTGAAAGAGGAGGTCGATCAAAATTGAAAAGATTAAGTGCGTCCTTATGACTACACTAAATTAAATAGTCTTTATGAAATTTTTAAACCCCCTAACAACAGGATTTTCAAATTACTAGTTGGCACATGCAATGAATTACGGAAGAAAATGTGGAGAATATATTTTGTGAAAACAAAACACGGAATTATTTTTCTAAAACACTTAGATTTCCTTACCAGTTTCAAAGTCAATAAGCAAAAGTCGACAAGCATATAATGTCATGACAAATAACATTAATCATTTTTAAAAAATTGTCGATCAAGCTTGGGTAAAACATTCAAACGATCATCTTCATCTTCGTGTCCCAACTGCTCAAGATATGCAAAACCTGATTAAGACATGTTTGATGCCTCTCGCCCTTAAGACTCAGAATGATAGTCCAGCATTTGTTCATGAACTTAAGCAAGAAATGCATGCTGATTTAAAGTACGTTGAATCCCTTGAAAAAAAATTGACGACCTTGAATCTGATAAAGCATAATTCTCAAACATGTATGATACAATATTGCAAGAATGTGTGTTTAATGATGTTATGTGTACTTATTTGCATTCGTTATCTGATTTAGATGCGCACACTGAATTTCAATGTTTATATCTTCATAAAGTCAAAGAATGTAACTGTCTTGCACAAAAGCTTTTGAAAAAACAGAATCTGTTAGTAAAGAAGTTTACACTGAGCTCTTACGAAGTTTTGCTAAATTAGAAAAACATTTGATTTCTCTTGAACTCTCTTTATAACAATGTAAAGAACAAATGAAAAATGACACAGTTTATAAAGAAAAAGCGTCAAATGTATTTCAAAAAGAACGTGAACAATATTTTGAAATACAAGATTTGAAAGCTAAACTGCAAGACAAAGACATTGCAATAAATGAGTTAAAGAAACTCATTGAAAAATGCAATGGAAAATCTATGGAAACTAAGTTTGATAAACCATCTGTTGTTCGACAACCAAATGCTCAAAGGATTCCAAAACCATCAGTTTTAGGAAAACCGGCTCCTTTTTTAGATTCTCTTGAAAGAAAACATTTTTCAAAGAGAAAGTCGGTTCCCAAAACTAATGTTTCAGAAGGTTTATCAAAAACAGTCACTACACAGAATTTACCTCAAACAGCAAGACAAGTTGTAAGAAACAATAACGTGATTAAACCAGGCATGTATCGAATTGACTCAGGAAACATCAAAACTAGGAGCACCTCAGTTACATTAGACCTCTAAGATCTAATCCTCGCGTGTTCTACCTTACAGGAGTAATTCAAAAAACTAATGTTAGCAGATCATAGCTTAGGAGCACTCTAATGAAAGATAAGGTCGTGCCAAACAATAGTCAAGTGAAGAATAAGAAGACTGAACTAGAAGACCACCCTAGGATTTCTAGTATTTCTAAGAAAACAAAGTCTGTAACTGCGTGTAATGACAGTTTAAATTCCCAAACTTCGAATGTTAATGTTGTTTGTGCTACTTGCAAAAAATGTTTAGCTGATTCGGATCACTTTGCCTGTGTCACTAAATTTTTTAATGACGTGAATGCTAGAACTAAGAAGCATAATGTAGTGCCTGTTAGTACTAGAAAACCCAATCGTCAAGCGAACAAATATGTTGCAACATCACCTAAGAAAACAGTTGCATCAGAATCTACTAATCAGAAATCCAATAGTTACTATAGGATGCTCTATAAGAGAACTAGTAAGGCATGGAAATGGTGGATAGAACACCAATGCCCATCAAGATTTAAATTGGTTCCAAATACAAAAATGATATGGGTACCTAAAGATAGGAATGAAAATGTGCAGAAAAAAGTTAGCTTTGCCATAGATAATGTATCTAGAATAACTAATGTCTTAAAAATCATAAATACTTTAGGATCCAATTTGTCAATTGTTCCATCGTCCTCTAATTCTCTTGCAGATTATTCAACTCATCCTATTCATTGTTGACTCTGGATGCACAAAGCATACGACGGGCAATCCAAAACTGTTGTGCAATTTTGTTGAAAAATATTTGGGTACCGTTCATTTTAGGAATGATCAATTTTCTCCGATTCTTGGTTATGGAGATTTGGTTCAAGGAAATATCATGATCAACAGGGTTTATTACGTCGAAGGCCTCAATAACAATCTCTTCTCGGTAGGTCAATTTTGTGATGCAAATTTGGAGGTTGCTTTCTGGAAATCTACTTGTTTTTGTTAGAGATCTTTAGGGAAACGATTTACTAACTGGTAATCATGGATTTGATCTCTATACAATTTCTCTTCAAGAAACAACTTCATCAACTCTAATCTGTTTCATGGCTAAAGCCTCACCAACTCAAGCATAGTTATGGCATCGAAGACTTTCTCATCTTAACTTCGACTACATCAACCTACTTTCAAAGAAGGATATCATGATTGGTTTACCAAAACTAAAATATGTCAAGGATCAAGTATGTTCCTCTTGTGAAGTAAGTAAAGCAAAAAGAAGCTCATTTAAGACTAAGGTTGTTCCAAGCTCGAAAGGAAGGCTAAATCTGCTTCATATAGACTTATGTGGCCCTATATGGGTTGAAAGCATCAATGGGAAGAAATATATTCTGGTAATTGTTGACGACTACTCCAGATATACTTGGACTCTATTTCTACGATCCAAGGATGAAACACCAGAAGTTAAAAAATATTTTCTCAAGATAATTCAACGCAATCTTCAAGCTCAAGTAATTTTTGTTTGACCTGACAGAGGAACAAAGTTATTAAACAAGACACTCCATGCATATTTCAAAGAAGAAGGAATTAAGCATTAAACATCTACTCCTCGAACACCTAAACAGATCGACGTTGTAGAAAGACAAAACCATCCTTTGGTTAAGGCTTCTCGAATGATGCTTTCAGCTTCTAAACTTCCTTTGTTCTTTTAGGCTGAAGCAATTGCAACCGCATGCTATACTCAAAACAGATCTATAATCATCACAACACATGAGAAGACTGCATATCACATCATCAATGACAGGAAACCTTATATTAGACACCTTCACATCTTTGGTTGCACCTGTTACTTAACCAGAGATGGTGAACATCTGGACAAGATGAAAGAAAAGGGGGATCCATACATTCTGGTGGGATACTCCACTTAGTCTAAGGGATATCGTATTTACAATAAAAGAACACGATTGATAGTTGAATCCATACATATTAAGTTTGATGAGATCAAAGAGATGTCTGATGATAATAACACTTCAGGCCTCGTTCTCTAACGATAAAAGGCGTCAGATTATAATAACTCTGGCCCCGCACCACAAATACAAAATGTTTCTTCTTCAGTAGATACAACAGCTCTGTTACAACAAGAGTTGGATCTTCTTTTTGGTCCTTTCTACGATGAATTTTTCAGTGCAGGTACTTTAAGTGTCAACAAGTCTTCCTCTCTCATCGACAATTCTAAACAACAAGACACACCACCTACAACGAATATTCAATCTTCAACAGAACTAAAAACTCCAACAAATGTTAATGCTGAGGAAAACAACGATAATCAAGTAGCAAATACACAGTTCTAATAAGATTAATTTATCAATCCTTTCTGTACATCGGTACAAGAAGTTGTGGAGTCTTCCTCACACAATATTGATAATTCAAACATGCATACCTACTATCAACCACATGATTCTGAATACCGATGGACAAAAGATCACCCGCTAGAACAAGTTCGTGGAAATCCATCCAAGCCAATGCAAACAAGACGACAACTTGCAACAAATCATGAAATGTGTATGTTCGCGCTCACTGTGAGTACTGCTGAACCAAAAAACATTAAGGAAGCAAAGGTTGATTCTGCATGGATAGAGGCAATGCAGGAAGAGCTTCATTAATTTGACAGACTACAATTCTAGTAACTCATCGAGAAACCATTTGGCAAGAATGCTATAAAGCTAAAGTGGTTATGAAAGAACAAAAAAGATGAAGATCAAAACTACAATTCGTAATAAAGCATGACTTATAGCTAAGGGGTATGCACAGGAAGAGGGTATTGATTTTAAGGAATCTTTTGCTCCAGTTGCTCGCTTGGAAGTTGTTTGGATTTTCGTTGCCTACGCTACACACAAGTCTTTTCTAATCTATTAGACAGACGTAAAAATGACATTTCTTAATGGTCCACTAAAAGGGGAGGTTTATGTTTCACAACCAGATGGGTTCATTGATCCTAATCATCCAGAGAAAGTTTACCGTCTAAGAAAAGCTCTATATGGATTAAAGAAAGCTCCAAGAGCCTGGTATGATGAACTCTCAAACTTCTTGATGTCCAAAGGTTTTACTAAAGGTACCATTGACCCTACTCTATTCACGATAAGATACGAGGAGGACATTCTATTTGTGCAAATTTACGTCGATGACATTATTTTTGGGTCTACAAACCCAAAATTTTCTAAAAGATTTGAAAAATTAATGCATAGTATATTTGAGATGTCCTTAATGGGGGAAATGAAATTCTTTTTTGGACTTTAGATTCACCAATCCCCACAAGGTATCTTTATCAACCAGGCCAAGTACGCTTTAGAAATACTTAAAAAACATGGAATGGAAAAATGTGATAGCGTTGGTACAACAATGGCTACTAAACCTAAACTGGATGCAGACTTGAGTGGAAAACTCATAGACCAAACTGACTACCGTAGTAAAATCTGGTCACTCATGTATCTGACATCAAGCAAGAATGACTGAAAAACACCTCAAAGAGGTTAAAAGGATCTTTCAATACTTAAGGGGTACCATTAATATGGGACTTTGGTATCCGAAGGATTCTGGCTTTGAACTAACAGCTTTTTCAGATGCCGACCAGCACTTTTGGAGGAATACAATTCCTAGGTGATAAGTTAGTCAGCTGGATGTCAAAGAAGCAGGACTGCACTGCAATGTCA
>BQNB010092262.1:0-26661 GCA_026074375.1 Tanacetum coccineum | reverse complement strand
ACGCCATGAGCAAATACCAAACTTCACATGCACCAATTGGTATGGACCCAAAAATCACACAATCCCAAAAGTAGAAACATAACGAACGAACTTCAGAGTGCCTTTGCCAAACACTCGTATCAATGATGCTAGAGACACCCAATGAATAATACCACGTACCACGACCCATTAATTAAAAGATTAAGAACCTTTGTACCAAAACCGACTTTTTACCCAAGGAAACTTTCCCTCATAACCTTATACCAATCATTTTAAAGCAATAGAATCGCCTTAGTTAGTAATGCCAATAATTTTAAGTGTAAAAATAAATTTAAATAAAATTTTCATAAACTTATTTTAATTATGATTTTATAAAAGAAATCAAAAGATGGTTAAAACAAATGTGTTGCATTTTATTTATATAATTTATTTTCGAAAGAAGTTTTTTTTTAACACCTAAATAATATGATATCGACTACAACAAAATTACTTTGAAAAGGAATTTATGACTCGTAACACGAGACGTCATGATAGCAAAATAGACTCCCAAAATACCGTAAGGAATTCAATACCAAAATATTAATTTACTTGAAAACGAACACGACAAGAACTCTTGCAAATCAAACAAACCATAAGGACTCATCCATACCAACGGTCTTAGAACCAAACCAAAAAGTATCGTCACCCTTAGACAAAAGGAAAACAATCAAAACGTCGAACGGAGAACATAGAACACCAGTTCTATGATAACACCCTAGAATACCAACACGAGCGTTGGATATCTCAACGAACAACGAGCTAATGAACCAACTTAAGAATCGTGACGACAATGCCAACATGTATCTGATGTATCCACAAACGATAGATGAAAGGGAACCTTACCATCTATGCAACCCACCTAATATAATCGCCAAATTGGTTAAGAGATGACTTCTCTAACCACACAATCATCCTCAATAGGATCTCACATCACATCTACACTACCATTTATATAACTATCCAAACTTACATCCTTATATAATACATACAAGCAACAATGATCAATGCAATCAAAGTCAAAAGTCCACGTATGTGTTGCCTTTATAATTATGTTCGCGGCCATATTTATAATTGCACCTTTTGCACATGTGTACTTACTTCCAAGACCACACATCTCAATGATAACACACATCTACCACATAGCACATAATAATAATCTAAATATAACTCAAACATGATAATCCATCTAACGAACCATAAAATCCCAATCGACCAAACAAAACATAAGTCACATCGTGACTCAAAACATAAAAGCAATCCTCGATTATAGCAACTCATCGAGGTAGAACACAAAATAAACTTATGTTGGGCCTCGCTTGGGTTTGACTTTTCTCTCTCAAAAGTCACCCAACTCCGCGGGTCAAGTAAGATAAACAATCTCCCAACGATATCCCTTAAGGATAAGGGAAGGCATGATTAAAACAATAACAAAGGGGTATATACTATTAGATCCCCATAATGAAAAAGTATATATTTTATATTATATTGTAGTAATTCAAAATAGAAAAATTTTCAAAGCTTTTAGGTAGCGAGAACATACGATATATACGTACACAAACACTTATGCCCTAAAATTCAACTACATGAGGGACCCTTAAGCTATAGTCTAGGCTCAACCACCTAGTTCTCTATAACATTGGCTCTGAATACCAATCTGTCACACCCCGCCGCGGCGAAAACACAAGGCGCGGCATGAAAGGATATTAACATATCACAAGCATCTTTATAGAGAAATACTAAATAGTGAAATAAAAGCAAAGACACGATGTGTCATGATAACATCCATAATCCAACGACAATGTATGAATAATAGGGGGTTACCATCTGTACAAGTCTTACAAAATCAAAAACATAAACTAGAATTTGAAACAAATATATTAACCAATAAAGACATAACAGAAATCATAGATCTTCAAACGCATCATACGGTCTCACTAGCTAACTTTCCTAGCATCATATTCGATCACCTGAGATACCTAAAAACGATGCTAAAACACGTCAACACTAGGTTGGTGAGATGCCATAGGTTTTAGACACCAAAACAATTCCAATATTACTGTGATAAAGATAAACAGTTGCATGGCATATCATGAACTATCACATACTACAAATCAATCAGCTCAATTCAACACAATTCAAATCAATATAGCTCAAACAAAATAGCTCGGCTCAACCCAAGTGGGGAAGGAACGATCCCATGATCCAAGCCAACCCGGCTCTACTTGTCTACTCATACAAACACATAGCAAGTAATAGCCACACAGCACATGCATTTTAAAGCTCAACCATTAAATATCGCAGTAATAAAACATCTAATACTCAAGCATCGTTTCCACCCTAATAAAAATATTAGAAAAGATAGGGCTATGACACTCACTTGATGCTAGTTTCCAAGATCCACAACCTTCACATAAATTCACGAACAATCTAAACAATACAACACACAATGAGTTACCATCAATCACGCATTCAACCCAATATGATGTAACCTCAACTATGATGGATGCCTAAAATATCTATCATAGCCTATATTAGTTTTGAAACCCTACCACATCTTACATTTACTATTTACACTTAAATGTTACTCTTTGCATTTTCTGGTTTTAAGCAGAAATTTACCCCTACTTATACGACCTAAAAGCACCACTTAAACATCCCAATAATTCTAACCAAAAATCATACATGATCCCTTATGTGTCTACTGCCTAACATGTGATTCCTAATCATCAATTGCATGTGTAACCCTCTCAAATAAAATCAAACTCCAAAACTGTCCTAAATCGGACCTGATCGCACACTAAAACGTATGACCCTAAAAAGCATACTTAGGCTTTGAATTAATTAAATTACTTTGGGGGATCCTTAATAGACTCATAAGAATTAACTACTGTAGAAGGGATAAGTCCGATTAAAATTTTAAGTTGGGGTTTTACTCCCCGAAATTAGACCCAAATCTGACCCGTATTTACTGGTCAGATAACTTTTCTTGCAAAAGACTTTTGAAGGCCTTCCCGAACTCAAAATCGTTCAAGGCCATATTTTTTAGAAAAAAGACTCTCTGAACTTATCAAAACCCATAAGATTCATCAAAAATATCATTACCAATCTTGAGATATCATCTGAACAACTCAACTCAAAATTCTGCTCAAACTTAAATCATGATTTAACGCGAATTAACCCTAACTGTTTACACCATCATGCTTCTAATTAACCCTAATCATTCCTAATTAGTTTAATTACATTAATTTACAGAAAACATGAAACCCTAATTAATAAAACCTAATTTAACTCTAATCCATCATAAGTAAGTTACTAGAATTGAAGAATTATAATTAGGATTGAACATAAACTAGAAAACTTACCTTGGAAAGATCCCTAATTTTTTTTCTTCTTCTTCTCTTCTTAGAACCGGTCGAACAAGTATATGGGGTGGGATTTGGGTTTTGGTTTTTGTATTTATAGCCTACAATATTATTTATAGATAAAGCCCAACTAGAATTTGTTTCCAAATACAATTCCTTTTCTTTCTCTTTTTTTTTTCCTTTTTTTTTAAAATTCGGATTTTACTATCCATGCCAAAAAAAATTATTTTATTTTCTTTTATTAATTAATTAATTATCTTTACACCTTAAGTTTTATAAAAACCTAAACAAATTTGTTAAACCATCTTGCTTGAAAATTACTTTCTAAAAATAACTTTTCATTTTCAAATTCACTTTCTAAAAATAGAAAGTCTTCCAAAAACTCTCATATTTTAACAAACTCATTTCCTTCACAAATGACACACTTCTCATTTTAATCCATCACCTAGAGATCCACATATTAATCAATCCAATTCTCTCAAAATACCCAATCAATTCCATTATCACTATAAGTGATTAAAATGAAATTTCTCCATCAAATAACTCATTTCTCTTAACTTAACCTCTAAAACCTAAACTTATCTTAAATTACTAACACAAAAATACGTATACGTATAATTACTTACACAATTAACGCGAAACCGCTTCAATCACCGAAATCATTTCCTTGTCACCAAAAGTGAACGAAATGAACTTCACAAAATTTTAACACAAATCCAATCCCAATGAGACGATCACGCTCAATGGATTGATTATCCAATCTCACATATCCCACACAAACACATATAAACACGTATAACACATAAAATCACATAAACCATACATTGCAACAGACACATAAGTCAACACTAATGGTTTGACTAACCTGCTCAAGTCACGGTTGTTACACATTGTGGAGAAAAGAAAGCTTTATAGAATGTAAGTTTTAGAGAAGGTTTTTCATACCACATCCTCGCCAATTATTCAAAGATAGTAGCAGTTGGCAAACAATCAGTACCACATGCATCTTCTAAGTTAAGATCACTTATAATACTTGTCTACGTGATGATCACCTTTTTCTTATCAACTAGGGCTTGTTACTAACATTCTTCATTAACCGTCTTTACCTTGCTATAGCCCAGAACTGTTCAATGCAAGATGTATAGATAGTAGGATTAACAGTTAAAGCAATACGAATCTGGTTAGCATTCAGAAAATCAATAATCTCCTCAAACCCACTACTTTCTTCGGGTTTCTCTAAAAATGCAATCAAATTGTGAGTTTCAGCAAACTTTGGGGTCGACATTATGATGAGTTTTGATGATTAAATATGAAATTGAGTTAGGTTTTATGATTAGAGAGTATATCAATGTATAAAATCGATTGAATGAGTGATTGAAACCCTTAATCGAAGTATTTATGAAATCACCCTCAACAGCATTAACTTAAATTGGCAGCATTAAGTTAAGCCTAACAGTATTAACTAACCCAACAGTAGTACATTATGCCTGGTAGTATTAACTTAAGCTTAGCAACAGTAAATTATGCCTGACAGTATTAACTTAAGCTTAGCAGCATTAACTTTTAGGCTGAGCAACATTAACTTTAACACACTAGCATTAACTCCAATTTGTTTCCAAAAAGCATTTTCATCATCAATTGTGATTCTCACAAGCTCTCTTTCTGTTTTTCATCTCACTTTATCTCTCATTTCTTTTCCTCACTAAGTCACTCTTTCTGTTTTTATCACACAGCTCTCTTTATGTTTTTCAGCTCACTATATCTCTCATTTCTTTTCCTCACTAAGTTACTCTTTTTGTTTTTATTATCAAGAATCCTTTCAAAAAATTTTGTACAAAGTTCCATCAATTCCATTAGTTTTATGTTGTCCTCCCTACTTCTAAGTGTGTTAACTCTTAAGAGAGGTAGATCATTAGACTTTTTAGATGCATCCTTAAACCTAGTTTAAGCTTTTGTACCCCTAATATGGTATCTTGACATCTGGGACCACTACCTGAACCAGTTCCTGAAGGACTTGGCTCATTAAGTGTTGCCATGGATTGGGTCCTATTGATGTTACCACTATTATGCTATGCTTCTAAGCTAGAAGCAGTAGTGGAAGCCCTTTTCATTCTGTCTTCCCACTCCTTATAGACAGTCTCATCTGCAACAAGGTAAATAGGTCCACTAGACTGAGATATCTAAGTGTTCCTTTTGGCGTTCCTAGGTTTGCGGGTCTTTTTGAGTTAAGATTGTGATAGAATAGTGATTGGTTCAAGAATAGATAGTGATACAGTTATGGATATGTGTTAAGGTTTAGTGGGATTTCCTGACCCTTTACCCACTTCTGCTTAATGATACATTCCTTTTCATCCAATCTTAATTATCCTCCCTCAAACAATACTTTAGAGATTAAGTAGTCCAATGCTAGAAATCAAAAAGTTAAACCTGCTAACATCAAAAGCCTTTGTGATAAGATCTGCAACATTGTGGTCTGTGTGAATCTTGATCACTTGAATCAACTTCTTCTCATAAGAATCTCTGATGAAATGGTACATAATCTCTATGTGTTTGGTTTTAGAGTGAAACACTAGATTCTTCACAATACAAATGGTGCTTTCATTATCAATATAGATCTTGGTGTTCATGAAGTTGAATCCATAATCAAGCATTTGATTTTGAATCCATAACACCTGACCACAACAATTTGTAGCAGCAACATACTGTGCCTCAGTAGTAGAGTTGGCAACTATAGTCTGCTTCTTGCATTGCGATGAAATTAATCTTCTTCCAAGAAATTGACAACCTCCTGTTGTGGATTTCCTGTCAAGGCTAGCACCAGTATAATCACTATCTGAAAAAGCCTCCAAGTCAAATGGTGAATCTCTAGGATACCAAATGCTCAATTTAGGTTAACCTTTCAAGTATCTAAAAATTCTCTTTATAACATGAATATGTGAAGTCTTTGGTGTAACTTGGAACCTTGCACAAGCACAAACAGCAAACATTATGTCAGGCCTAAAAGCTGTTAAGTACATCAATGATCCAATCATTTATCTATATAAATGAACATCTACAGCTTTAGCTTCTTCATCCTTAACCAATGCCTTATTAGTCTCTATTGGAGTGCTTGCTGTCTTCACAGTGGCAAAATTAAACTTCTTCAATATTTCAGCCACATATTTGTCTTGACTAATGAAGATTCCATCCTCCTTCTGTTGTACTTACAATCCTAAGAAGAAAGTGAGTTCCCCCATAGAACTCATCTGGAATCTCTTTTGCATCAAACCTTCAAACTTATCACATAAAGACATCTTTGTGGACCCAAAGATGATATCATCAACATACACCTGTACTAACAAGATATTACTTTTGTCCTTCTTGATGAACAAAGTCTTATCTATAGTGCCTCTTCTAAATCTATTTTCAATTAAGTAGGTAGACAAGGTCTCATACCAGGCTCTAGGAGCTTGATGTAGACCATATAAAGCTTTTTCTACCTTATACACTTTGTTAGGGAACTGTGGATCTTCAAAACCAAGAGGTTGACAAACATATATCTCCTCTTCATTAGTACCATATAAGAAGGCACTCTTCACATCCATTCGGTACACAATGAATCCCATAAATGACGCATAGGCCAAAAATAACCTGATTGCTTCTATCCTAGCAACAAGAGCAAAAACCTCATCATAATCAATGTCTTCTTCTTGGGTGTAACCTTATGCAACCAGTCTTGCCTTGTTTCTAATGACAATTCCTATCTCATCTTTCTTATTTCTAAATACCCATTTGGTTCTAATGGCCCTCTTGCCATTAGGTAGATCAACCAGTGTCCAAACCTTCTGAAGTTGAAATTATAGAAGCTCCTCTTGCATTGCTTCTATCCAACTTAGATCTTCCAGAGCTTGAATCACTTTCTTAGGTTCCATTTGAGAGAGAAAACAGGCAAATAAGCAGTTATAATATTCTTTGTGATTTGTTCTCCTCTGCTTATTAATGTAACTTACCATAGCATGTTCATCAGAAATCTTGGTCATTCTCCTTGTTTGAATAGTTGAATTTAAGTCTCCAATGATCTGGTCTTAAGGATGATCCTTGTCAATTCTGGTTGTGGGAATAGGACTGACATTCATGGTAGTTTCCAAGTTGTTGAGGTCTATAACAACCCAAGAATTTTTATCAAATGCAAAATCTATTTTACTATTATCACAATTGTACAAGGAAATTTTTTGCTTTATTACATTACTTGTATTGTCAATATCTCAGTATGTCATGTAACTTGCATAACTAAAGTAGACGAGCTCACGCAACCTATCTATGACAATCCTATCTTCATATATGTTAAACAAATATCATAAAATGTCAAGTCAATATCTTAATATTCTTATTACAAAGTACATTATTCCTATAATGTACCATTCGTAACGTTATATCAAAATGGGCTTTAAACCGTTATCATATACCTCTAAACCCTAAATTCCATGAAAGGTTAATATCTAAAGCGAATGTATAAACTACTAAACCATATGTACAAGTAATATAACATCTCATTTGAAATATAAACTCCCTCCAAGTCAAGTATAAGTTTTCAAAGCACAATGTACAAGTTATTAATGCACAATATCCAAAATAGCCGTTTTACCTCCGTTTTCTTAAGTAATCTTGTACAATCTATTAAGTACAAGTTATAAGCAAGTCATGCATTTAATTTCCAACCTATATTCATTTTCATTTCATGAAATTATAAGAAACCAAAGTCTAAAACCCTAACCCGAGCTAAATAGTAAACTATGACCCGTTTCTTCATTTTTATCCATTGTAAACCTAAACCAATACTCAAATAAGTTGTAATAACTTATTTTACAACTATTTCAATCCTATTTCATCATCTCATATCAATTATACATAAAATGAATCCAAGAAACCCTAAACATACCTAAATGAGCCCTAAATGATCATTCAACTCGTTTTCTCGTTTCTAACCATTTCATTCTTAAGTAATCAACCAAGAGTCATTGTAAACTCATAAAATGAGTTTAAAATTTAGTATCTATCTTTATCTTAACAATATACAAAAGATTGAAGCCTAGAAAACCCTAATGAATCCAATATAAACCCTAATCCAACCCACAGCTTAATTATCTCATTTTGACCCATTTTAACTTAAACCAACGATCAATTCTCATTTATAATCCTTAATACAAGGTCTAGGGTCAGTATTCTATCATCTTAGATCCATTACACACGAATTATAAGCATCAAAAGACAAGAAAACCCTAATTGTACCCATTTGGAACCCGCGACCTCATTTCTTCATTTTTGACCCGTTTTAGCTCAAACCAATTGCTAAATCCTATTGACACTCCTTATTACAAACCCTAAGATCATATTCTAATCACTTTTGATCATTGTACACGAAAGGTAAGCTTGAAAACTCAAGAAAACCCTAACTGAACCATTACATGACCCACAACCCATTTTCCTTCAAAATTGACCCATTTAACATCCACCCATGTGCAAGCACCTCCAAGATAAGCTTCTAGACATCCCCGAGCAGCTTACCCACCTGCTCTTACCTTCACATGGCCAAAATCAAAGCCACATCACCTCTTTTGTGTCCAAAACAGCCGCGGCAAGCATCAAGGGTATCCACCACTTCAATCTACATTCCTAGACTTCAAAACTCATTCTATAGCTTCAAAACATTACCCACTAGACCTCCCACATATCCTTGATCAGATTACAATAGTTCCTTAACCTTCTCACCCTCATTCAACTATAAATAGAGGCTTCCATGCTTCATTCAAACTCGCACCCACCTTCATCTTTCTATAACCTATTCGGCAGCAATCCTTTGCTCCCTTATGATCCTAGGATCATTAAAGAAGTCTAAGAAGCAAATATTTGAAGATTTGAAGCCCCGAGAACAAGATACAAGGCGTACGAGTGGAAATACTACCCGAAACGACCCATTTTCACCATTTTTGCTCCTTGAAACTCAAACCCAGGTTCTAGATGTTCTACTTCTGTTACTACACTCTTATAATGTTCATATGATCCTAAATATACTCTTGTTAAAGTTTTATAACTCAATTCATGCTCATTTTACATTTTGATCCTTTATTACATCTACATATCAGGTAAAGTTCATAACCTCGCCTTTACTCATTTACATGTTTTATAAACCCGCGAGGGGGATACATGCTTGTTACTAACTCTTTTACATACTCGTTTATCTTATATCAATGTGATTACTTTTCAAAGACTTTGTGAAGTTCATAACCTCGCTTTTACTTATTTTACATGTTTTATAAACCCGCGAGGGGGATACATGCTTGTTACAAACTCTTTTACATACTCGTTTATCTTATAACAATGTGATTACTTTTCAAGGACTTAGTGAGTTCATAGCCTCACATTTTAATCTTTTCATAAACCCATGAGGGGGATACATGCTATAAATTATAAATACAAGTGTTTTCTAAATTACATGCTATCCTGACATATCATTACAACTTGCTCTAGAGTTATCTATCCTACAAGTCGTTAAATTAACTTCAAGTCCGTTAATTAACCTTTTGATATTAATGTGTTTAATATTTTCAAATCCCCTACAAGTCGTTAAACTTAACTCAAGTCGTTAATTAGACATTGGATGATAATATGTTTAGTGTCATAAATCCTACAAGTCCTTAATTTGACTTTAGTCTTAATTGACTTTGGATGTTAATATGTTGATATTATAAGCTCTTCAAGTCATTAGATTAACTTTTGATAATAATGTGTTAGTGCGATGTGCTTAGACAAGGAACAAGACCAGACAAGACCAATCAGACCAAACAGACCAAACAAGACAATAACGCAGTAATACACTGTTACTATGATAATTGCATTCGTTACAATCATTACTAATAACGAGTGTATAATAACAATACCATTTTCTATACTAATAAGTTTTTTCAATTATTACACTATGACTTGTATTCAAACTGTTTATCAAACCTATGAATTTCACTCAACCTTTGTGTTGACTTTTTAGCATGTTTATCTCAGGTTATTGAGCAATATACGGCATGGAGTGGCATGGACTCGAAGATGGCTAAAACTTGTTATCATTCACATTGTATATAACAAAATTTGGGACTGCCATTGTATAAAACCTCTGATTTGAAATGACTGATAGACGTATCTTTTGAACCAAACGTCTCCTTTTGGGTAGTTGTCTATGATATGATGTTGTATCCAAGAAGTAATACCCTAGTCAACAAGACCCAGATTACTTTCCGCTGCTAGACTGTAAAATAAGGGTGTTTACAAGATGGTATCAGCGCCATGGTTATAGAGAACAAGGTCAAAACCTTAACTATAACCACATTTCTTTTTCAGCCATCAAAGTCCTCCGTGCCACTACATTCCGGAACAAGTATGTAAAGATACATATCTAAATACTCATTAATAATAAATAACTTTATGTTTATTTAACAAATTGGGTAGTTATATAGAATGATTCTTCTCCCCAACACTCACTCTATATTAAGATGTTTTTCCTTCATGAATATTCTTACTATACTTTAGGTCTCATCGTATTATTTCCCAGCTCATCATGGAAGTAGTTCTTTAACTCTTCGAAAAAATGGCTAAAGATAATAATAATACCTACTAGTATTCCCCTTTCTACAATGCATCCTCGTTTGAAAGACGAAACAAGCAATTAATGCTAAGGAAATTACCTATTTCACCACCAGATCCTATTACTCCACCAGCTATTTAACTCCATCTCCGGTATTACCACCATCACTACTAATTGATCCCCGATCCCGCGGTATTTTCTTTGTTCCTAGAAGAAATATTACCCACCAAAAGAGTAAATCCATTCGCCATCTTCTTTCTCACTAGTTACTAATTCATCTCGAAATCAAACTTGTAATATGGTATCATCACCATCCTTCTCAATTTATAAACTTCCTACCCCACCTCAAGTATTTGAAATAGGAAAATGTCAAATAAGATGTATCGAGAAACATCATGAAGAAACAAGTCATAGATATTTAGAAATACTAGATTAAATTTGTCCTCTCTCTTCAACCGCATTGACAAAAAAGTGGAAAAAGGACGTACAATGATAGAAAGATCATACAAAGAGATGGGTAACGAACTAATAGACAAACTTAAGAGAATCCGTACTCAGATTATCAAACTTCAAAAGAAGCAGTTAGGGCAAAAGGATAAGATTGCCTTTGCTCACTATAGAATTTCCAATCTTGAACAAATCATTAAGAAAATCCAATCTCAGTCACCAACAAATTCCAGAGAACTTTAGGATGTCATCCACCAGCACAGAATCAACAAACTTTTAGACTAGTTAAAGATTTATACTTAGCCATGGGGATGTGTGTAATAATAAAAACGCTTGTCAAATCTTAACTATGTACAGTAAAAAGGAATCAAACCTGTGATTTGGTATCACCATCTTCCTCAGTTTATACTCCTACCCCACCTCAGATATTTGAAATAGGAAAATGTCCAATTAAGATGTATCTGAAACATCATGAGGGACAAATCAAAGATATTTTGAATTACTTAGATGAACTCTATCTTCACCACATCGAGAAAATGGAGGAAGGACGTATTGATAGAATAATCATACGAAGGAATAGTGACGAACTAAAGACCGAACTCAAGAAAATCCGTACTCGGATTATCAAACTTCAAAAGAAGCAGTTAGGGCAAAAGGATAAGATTTCCTTTGCTTACTATAAAATTTCCAATCTTGAACAAATCATTGAGAAAATCTAAGCTCGTCACCAAACAGATCAGGAGGATCTTTAGGGTGTCATCTACCGGCTCAGAATCAACAAACTCTTAGAATAGTTATAGCTTTATCCTAGCCATGGGATGTGTGGTATAAATAAAAATGCTTGTCAAATCTTGACTATGTACAGTAAGAAGGCAAGTTATTTATAAAGGTAATCTCGTTTCGTATCTTATTGTTTCCAACTTATCGCTCTTTAATCATCATTTCCACTAATTGCATCATTATCTCCGTCTTTATCATAACCTCTAAGTGCTTAAAAATTCAAAAATAAGCATTTCTCTTTAAGCATTTTAAGCATCATATTTTCTTTTAAATATTACCTTTCAAAACTTATGATGTCATTCTTATTACGTGTTATCTTTTGTTGATAGAATGCCTCCCAAAAGGACGTCAACATCCGAAACACCAGCCATAACTTTAGCTGCCATCCGGCAACTAATTAATGATGGAATTTCCTCAGCTCTAAAAACACAAGCTGCATCAATGGTAAATACTGACAATACTAACAAGAACACCGGGACAAGCAGAACTCCAGTAGCAAGAAAAGGAATCAACGACCACAAAAGAAAATTTGAAGATAGAGGAAACACCAACAACAACAACTATCCTAAACACAACAACAATAACCACTCCAACAATCGCAATAACAACAACTACCAAGACAACAACAACAAAAACAACCGTAACAATGATTACCACCGACAGCAGAATAAAAGACAAGAAACCTTCAGAACTTATACTGCCACCAATGGATATACTGGAAACCTTCCCTTGTGTAAAAGATGTAGACTACATCACACGGGACCTTGCAGTGTCAAGTGTCAAGTTTGCAACAAGATAGGTCACCAGACCAAGTACTGCAAAAACAACAGGGCCACAGAAAAGTATACTTAGAGACAAGCTTTCTTTTTGTTCACTTTAGAATTTCTACCCTAGAAAAAACTCTCGAGGATATTCAAATTTCATCATAATCTTCTCTAATCTGAAAACCCTAATCATCAAGCTACAATCCTTGTCACTTTTATTCTACTACAAGATACTTAGCATAAGTATCAACTCTTTTAGAGTTTCATGTGTAAAGTTATCCATGAAATAATAAAGTGATGATTCCGTTACATCTTGTTATCTGATGATATCAAAATTCGGCATCGTTTTTCTATTCTATTATGTTCAACTCTGAATACTCTCCTCATACTTTTATTATCATCCTCGATTATATGGGCGTCAGTACAATCAACATCTGAATATTATCTAACAATTCATTTTCTACACATTACCATATTGTGTTTTTATGCTTAGGTAAGACGATTTATGATCATCTTATTGAAATGAATTAGGTCACTTCTTCATTTGAATAAGGAAATTATAAATCTCTGAACTGCAGAAGACCGGCTACTGGAAACAACCAACAAATAGTATCCGTAACCTGTAATGCCTGTGGAAAGAAAGGACATTATGCGAATCATACTCAAACGCAAACAACAGGGCCAAACAACATACACCAGGAGATGAGCTTAATTTGGTTTTCACTTTAGGATTTCTGACCCTAAAAACAAACTCTCGAGGATATTTCAACCTCATCATAATCTTCTTACCATATAAAAACCCTAATCCAACAAGTAACATCTCATCTCTGTTATAACTTTTATCCTACCTACAAGAGTACTTAGCATGAATGTATCAACTCTTTTTCATAAGTAAAGTTCATCTTTTAAAGTCGTATGTAAAGTTATCCATTGAAATAAAAAAGTAACGATTCTAGTTACAGTCTTGTTATCTAATGATATGCCATAACCCGACATCAATTGTCAATTCCATTAATTCAATAAATGTTCAACTCTGAATACTTTCCTCATACCTTTATTATCATCCTCGATTATATGGGCGTCAATACAATCAACATCTCAATATTATCTAACCTATACAGATCAAACAATATTCTACACATTACCATAATCGTGTTCTTATGCTTAGGTAAGACGATTGTATATCATCTAATTAAAATGAATTAGGACACTTCTTTTATTTAAATAAGGAAAATTATAAATCACCGAACTATGAATTTATAAATTAACAGTTACAAATGTGAGTGTAACGCTTCTTTTTGTAAGTGATTAAATTATAAATAAGTAGGCTTAAGTATATAACATACGTACAAACAAGTTTCTTTCAATTCGTTTGTACAAACAATTCCTTAATCATTATCATTATTACCTTTATTACCTTCATCATCTGTTCATTTCAAAATCTGTATCTCACATGATTAGCAACTCTCTTACAAATTCATAATCATTCCTTGACATTACTCAATCATGATCACTGTTATTCAAAAATTTTATGTTATATTCTGCAACATAATAACAAGGAAACACACAAGAATCTATACAATGTCAAATGATTTCAATACCACTAGGTATAAAATTTTTGACAAAGACTTGTGATAGCATTCTTATTCGATGTTGACTTTTAAAGGTTAATGAATAACGATTCTTTACGATCACAGTAGCAAAACAGAAGCATGGTAGGCCCATAACCTACAGGTTTCGTAAATCAAAGTATTTCATCCACCCAGGTTCTATCAGGATCTGAAGAAATTCTATTAGCTGTCATCAAAAAGGTGTGGTCTTGAAAATAAGTAGACGTGTGAAAGGAGGTAATTATAATTATGGTGCGTAACATAATTATAAATGCATTACATACGTGGACTTGTGACCTTGATTAGCCTAACATAAAAATCAAATTCATACCCAGTACCTACATCTATTCCTAAATAATATCACTAAAACTTTCAACTAAATATCAGGACGAGATTTCTGTAAGGGGTGGAGACTATAACAACCCAAGAATTTTCATCAACCTATTTTACTAGGATCACAATTGTACGGGGAATTTTTTTGCTTTATTACATTATTTGCATTGTCAATATCTCATTAAGCAAGGTAACTTGCATAACTAATGTAGACAAGCTCACACAACCTATCTATGGCCATCCTGTCTTCATATATGTCAAGCAAACATCACAATATGTCAAGTCAATATCATCATATCCTTATACACATTATCATTAAACTATAATATACCATTCGCATATGTTATATCAAACTGGCTTCTTAAACCGTTATCGTATACCTCTAAACCCTAACTCCATGGAAGATTCTTAATAACTAAAGTGAAAGTACAAGCTACAAAAAGAATAATATACAAGTTAATATAAACATTTCATTATTTTGAAATATAAACACTCTCCAAGTCATGTAACAAGTTTTTCAAAGCACAAGTACAAGTCATTAAGCATGACAACTAAATAACCGTTTTACCTCTGTTTTCATTTTAATTTTTCTTCACCATCAACTTGTGTACAAGCTAGCTACACCCATTCAACCATGTTATAAACGTAAAATATTCTATCATAAGATTTTATACATCTTTTTGTACTCAAAACCCCTAAATTCAAGACCCTAAACCCTACCCCGAGCTAAATAGTAAACCCCAGCCCGTTTATTGATTTTTATCCATTATAAACCCAAAGCAATACTCAAATAAGTTGTAATAACTTATTTTACATCATTTCAATCCATTAACATCATTATTTCATCAATTACATCATTAACTTATTTTTCAATTGGTACGTAAAATGAATCCGAGAAACCGTGAATGAGCCCTAAATAATCATTCAACCTGTTTTCTCATTTCTGACCAATTCATTCTCAAGTAAGCAACCAAGAGTCATTTTAAACTCATAAAAATCGAGTTAAAAACCATTATCGCATGATTAACCATCATTACTTTGAAATGTCAAGAATTACAAAGCTAGAAAACCCTAAAAGCCTTTATACAAGTCCTAATTCCAACCATGACTATTTTCTATTCCATTATGTAACACATTATAACCTAAACCATCACTCAATTAATCATTAATAAACCTCAATATATACCTATATCATAAATCTATACAATCATTGTCCAATGTACACAATTATAAACAAAGAAAGTCAAGAAAACCGCGGTAAAACATAACCAAAAGGAACCCGCGTACCTCAATTCTTCATTTTAACCAATTTAACCTAAACCACTTGATAAATTTTGTTAATACTTCTTATTAAAAACCATGAGAACATGTTTTAAACATTACTTAATCAATGCATTCGAAATAATGGCCTAAAACTTGAATACGAGCCCTAGAACTCCAAATCAAACCCGCAGGTGGTTTTTACTTGTTTCAACCCATTTAAAACCCAACCCATGTGCAAGCACCTCCATGACCAGCTCCTTGACCCTCCTAAGCAGCTTACCCACCTGCTTTAGCTTTCCTTTGGTCCAAATTGAAGCCACATGACCCCCTTGATGACTCATTTAAGCCACGGCATAGCAAGGGATAAACAACACATCAAGGCTAGCTTTTAGACTTAGAAACTCATCGTATAGACTTACCACATCACCCTCTAGATGTTCCATGTGTCCTAGATCAGATCATGAAGCTCCCTTAGTCACCAAGGTACCATTTACCTATAAATAGAAGCATAAACCTTCACTTCATTCTCATCCCCCACTCTGTTATCTCATACCCATTATAGGCAGCAATACTTTGCTCCACTAAGTTCTAAGAAGATCTAAGAACAAGAAACAAGCAAAGCTTTGAAGTTTTGAAGCCCCGAGAACAAGATACAAGGCGTACGAGTGGAAATACTACCCGAAGCTTATCCCTTTTTTTTTCCTTTCCCACATTTTTGCTCCTTGAACTCAAACCCATGGTCTAGATAATCTACTTCTGCTCCTACACTCTTATAATGTTCATACAACCTAAATATACTCTTGTAAAAGTTTCCATAACTCAATTCCGGATCCATTTCCATTTGATCAAAAACCGTACACCCGAAACCCTAATTTTTTCGTTTTATCTTAAAAATAAATGTTTATAATACTAAATATAGTTATAAACAATCCTATCATGCTTAACTAATTGTTAAGAATAACCACTTTATTGATTAATGAATTGAATTTGAACTTAGAACCTGCGCGTTTTACGTTTCGAAACCCTAAATTTGACCCTTTTGCATTCTAGCCCAAACAAATTTGTAATATAAAACTTTGTTTACGTTAAAACTTCATATTTAGTTTATTATAACAAGAAATATCTTTTGAAATGTTAAAATAAGCTGCATGTCAATTTGACATTTTGTAATTATAATCCAGCAAGGAGTATATATCGTAACTACTAGAAACTTATAACTAAAGGGGCTGAAAATGTCATTTTATCAAATTTATAACTATAAGGGTCTATTATGTCACTTTCCAAAGTACAATGTTTAACTTTGTATATCTTTTAAACTTGAAGGACCAAACTCGTAAAAGTGCAACCCCAAGGGTATATTTTGTCCACATTTCAACTCAAGGGTCCTAAAATATAACATTTTTGACAAAGAATAAATTCATGTTTAAAACCCTACAAGACATACTTTAAATTAACACTTCTCGTTTGCTTAACATTTCCAGATAATGATTACAACGCTTAAAACCGATTATATCATATCACAATACTAAAGGAGCATCATATTAAGGGATTTCATCTTGGTATTACGTTCTGTACTGAGTTTTAGGTTTATGATATGAAAGTGCCCTAGCTCCTCAACACATTTACTAAATGACTTTCTGAATTATGATGGCCCCAAACGGTGATACAATAATTCCAAAATCTTCAATCAAACTCATAACTCTTAAAAACAAAAGATCTAGATTACAATCTTCATAAGGCTTTACATATTACTCAGGTTTGCGTGATGTGGCTAGGAGCTTCATATTAAGGAGTTTCATCTTAGTATTACGTTCTGACTGAGTTGTTGGGTTTATGATTTAAAGTGCCCTAGCTCCTCAAACGTTTACTGAATGACTTCTGAATTATGATGGCCCGAACGGTGTTATGATAATTTTAATATCAAAACCGACATCAATGTAAAATCTTACATATTCAATCAAACTAAGACTTGATATATATTACCCCAGGTTACCCGTGAGTTCATAGCCTTGCATTTCAATCTTTTTATAAACCCGCGAGGGGGATACATGCTATAAACATGAATGCAATTATTTCTGTATGCTATTTCAATTTACTATTGCCTAAGTAACTGCTTTGCCTTTAAGTCCCCATAATCATGAACCGTTAATTACTCTCCGTAGTAAGCGCGAATGATGTGAATAGATCTATTTGGGTTGGACTCCCCGTTGGTGTACCCAGTTACGTGTAACCAATTGCACATCATTAGAAATCACGCGGGTATTTTGGCAAAGGTACCCGCAGGGGCTATAACGTATCACCATACCCTAAGGCTTCGGATTCATGAGCTAATGGCAATAATAAATATGTTTTCAATACCGGGTGTATATCAACGTAACCCGAATATCGCATTTGCATTCAAATTATATTACTTAAACCTATGGATTTCACTCAACCTTTGTGTTGACTTTTTAGCATGTTTTATCTCAGGTAACTAATGGCACGGAGTGGCGAGGACATGAAGATGGAAAAACCGTTATCATTCAAACTTTATTGTATAGATTTTGGGAACCTCTCTTTTGTAAAAACTCTGATGAAATAATGAATGGTAACTTATTTTCAAAAATGACTCTTTTGATTCGTTTTCTATGATTATGACTGTTGTACCTTTGAAGTAATACCCCAGATTAGCTTCCGCTGCTATATGTAAAAATGGGGGTGTTACAGTACCAGACGATATAAACCTTTAGAGTTTAGAAATTTAAGTTACACGCATGTGTTTAGCACGATACCCAATTTTAATACAGATTTTAATCTACAAGGTAGTTATATTTATATATGTACATGATATATATGCACAAGTGTGTCACTTAAATTAGTGTCTTTTTTAATATGTATGAAGGATCTGTGATAAATACTATCAAGGTTGCATTCGAGCCATGCGTTGAGCTTGTTTAGGAAAGGTTTGAGCAAATTTGCTAGCCAAACATCCACCACCACGCAGGTAAACTGCTGCATCCCATCCTATATGATATGGAAACTATCTTATTTTCAATAATGAAAATGTGTTACTTTTAAGGGTATTTTTAATCAGATATTCATGTATGTTATGATTATACTGCAAGTTTTACTCCCCATTTGCTGCTCCAGACCCAAAAACAAGTCACAAACAGATTCAGGACCTTTTACTCCACAAGGAAAGTCATAAGGTTCACTAAAGCGGTTTTGTGTTTCTTAATTGATAGAGGTATGGGTTCAGATATGCATAGTTTGCTGATATAAAAGGTAATGCGCTCTGGTTTTGTTGTTATAAAAAGATAATAACTTGATTTTAATTCACGGTCAATATAGTTATGTGTTTTCTATTGTGATGAGACGTAGGTCCAATACGAGAATGTAAATACACTTATTCATAGTTACATATATGGAACAGAATACAATAGGTTCTTTTTTTATCATAGCTAATCACCTTTTTCCTTGGTCGGGTGTACCAATTTGGTATTTCATCATAGAAAAAATAGCATCGGGAGTTTTCTTATTCTATAAATTAAAACTCAATGAACTTTAATGTTGAGCTCATTCCAACCTTAATATTTACCTATAACACGTCCTGAGCTATCATTCTGAAATGTAACTCACTTGCGACCTCTATATGGCCGATCTTAGATTACTTTTGATTCTATGTGTTTGTTTAGGCATTACATTATAAGATAGTTGGATTTGAGCTGAAAATTTTGTGGTAACTTTACTTGATTCTTTTGCTTTAAAACAACAATTTTCAATAAGTACGAATCTTTTGGGGGTGTTTGTCATTGCAGTTTTAAATTGATTACATGATATGAGAATTGTCAAATGTGCTTAGGTTATTTAAAGTTGCAAACTTTCAAGGATAAGATAAGGAGTCATTCGAGTGTTTAGCGAATTGTGATTTTTCTGAACTTTACATGTACAATGATCGAGTTATCATAAAAAGTACGTTGCAGGTATTCCGATACATATTACTACTGTTGTTGTGGGACATAATCACGTTAAATTGTCTGGCGAATTCCGATACATGGTTGGCTGATATTTTTGATGATAATGAGGTTAAATTGTTTGGGTATAGTCAATCCGATAACTCACCCACTTTGTCAAACTGAGCCAGTACAACAGAGGCCGCTCCACTTCTTTATTTTGACATATAGAAAACTCAAGAACACCAAGAAGCGTGGTTCGGTGCCTGAAACAACAACGAAGAAGAAAGATGCCTACCCTGTAGGTCCTATAGTGCTTGGCTTTTTCATCTTTGTTGTGATAGGCTCCTATAAGTCGATCTCTTTCTTTTCTTTCTGATATTTTGTTAAAAGTTAAACAGGTTTTAATCTTCAAGGACATATGAACATTTGATGCGGTCATCGTAGGACTTATACAAGAAGTTTTACAACTCCCTGGGCAGAGCACCTAATCGTTGTAGTAGTAGTATATGCAAGACTCGGGGGGTTGTTATCGTTCACTCGAGGAATAGGTTGGGAAGGCTTGATCACGGTCTATTCTAAGGGTTGAGGAAAGATTATTTTTGTATTTTTATATTTTATAGAAAGCAAGTAAATCATATAATTGGAGAGGTGGTTGGTTTTAGCTATTAAACTAAATATAAATCTTCGCTACTGGTGATAACAATAAGATAAAAGATTGTATTTATTTAATCATGTGTTACTCCCTAGATTGCTTCTCCTAGTGTTGTTGCCTTGTCACCCTTGTGATGATCTGTGTAACTATTTCCTAAGTCATGAACGAATTACATGAACCCACCGTCTACTTAGTATTCCACTAGAGCAACGCACACGTAAGGTAGTATGAAGACTATTACATGGCACTAGGAGTACACTAAGTGCATGTGAAATATATTAAAAGTGGATCAACCATATTAGGGGGCAAGGTAGTATGAAGACTGTTACCTGATGGTATCCTTTCTACACAATCATGTTTTCCTAGACATATCAACAGCGATATAGACAAAAGCTGGTTTTCTAGAGCCTAACATGCACATCCATCACAAGAAGCAACACCACTAAGATCTACATTCTAGGTTTCATACAATCATAAATAAACACAATAGAAGGTTTAGCCAAACATATTAAAGATAAAGCAAGAGCATAGATAGATCAAACAACACATAGACATATTGAATGATTAAATAAACCTTACTTGATTAAAACATGAGTTGAAGGAAGTACAATAAAGTTTTTAAGCCCTAAATTCGTCCCTAATAGCTGCTAAACGAACTAGGGTTCATACCCTCTTTTTATTCTAAAGTTACACACTCAAAACCCTAAATTCGGGTTTGTATATATAGGAAAAACGTTGTGACGGCGTCGCGTTTTAATTGTGACACCGTCATGAAAGATAATATTCCAGATAATGGGCTGGGTCATATGCTCTGACACCGTCGTGGAATCTTGTGACGCCGTCTTGATCTTTGTGGTGACGGCGTCACGTTGTATTTGTGATGCCGTCTCCAGCTACTGTAGAGAAATTCTTGATCAATGTTGGTGTAGGTCTGTAGTCTTGTCCGTTTCTTCTCTAAATGAGCCCAAGTCACGTGTAATTCTTCTAAATGCCTTCCAAATGAGAAATACCTAAAAAGGAACGATTAAGTACCTATTTTGGGCATAAATGCATGATTTAAGGGGTTAAACGACCCTGAAAAAGTGTATAAAATGACACCTCATCAAATACCCATACACTTGGGATTTGCTTGTCCTCAAGCAAATGGGGTTTTCTACCTAGACAATAACAATATGAGAGGTCATTTTACCTACTCTTTAAACATATTTTACAACACAACCTCCTAGACCTCGTAATTAAGAGCACGGAAAATATATACTAGCACCTCACATAAGTGTTTGGGGATTCTCTCTTTCACTCGATTGTATAATAAATTATAATATATGGGGGAAACAGAAAATCAACACTCATTAGTCATAGCATATAAATTACCATAAGCTTGGTAAAGGATCAAACCTCCACCGCTAGGTGCAAGTATTATTCATTACTATCTAAGAGGTCTTTTATAAAGGGTTGTGGGGTGTAGGTGTAGGATAACATATAATGGAAATAGAAACGGAAACGGATGGGATACATTTGGGTGGCTTTGGGTGAATTTAGAGTGGAAGGGTTAGCTAATTATTTACACGAATACACTTGGTTTGGTTGCTAAGCCAAGACTCGGACGAAGATATACAAACTCTACACAACTCTACATCAATCTCTTTCTTTTTCTCTTTTTTTTTGAATAACATAATACATCACATGGGGTTTATAATATGTACCCCTACACTTGAGCTTTTACATGCTCGATATTTACAATCTAACTAATGACCTAATTTGAGGTGGATTAAAATAACATGGAGATCATCTAACAAATATATGGGGGTATTGACTTAACTTTTTTCCCCATTCTTCCGTGAAATAAATACTACCATGAATCACAATCGTCATAAAACTGTATTTACAAGGATAAGGTCTTAGCAACCGTGTACTCAAATAATTAACTTGGGTTAAACACAATAATGTACTAAAAATGAGTACATAATAGGTAGGCTAAGGGATTTGGTTGTAACGATTGGTTTAAGGGTTAACAATGCTCTTTATTAATAGTCTGGCTTAACCAGAAAATTATGAGAACCATGAAAAAGGATAGGGTTTAAGGTTTAATCTAAACATGGTTTGAATCTGTGGAATTCTAGTTTGATAATTCAGCTTATTTGAATAGATCTTCATAAGTGGCTATTTGGTATTGATTTCATACTTGTTTTTGGTCCATAATGCAGTAGAATAAGGTTAGTTTAAGTGTGCATTTGTCCTTTGTTTTTAAGTCAAAATCTGTTAAAGTGTTTTAGTCTTATTTTTCAAAGTTTAAAAAGTCCAGTTTTCAATAGCAAATTTAGGTTAGATTAAATTGTTTTTAGGATCTGAAAATTGATAGTATAAGTTTCGTTAGACAATAAGATTATTCTGTTTATATCTCTTTTGAGTTTTTAAATCAAACTTGGTTCTAGCTTAAATTTAGGGCTGCAAATTGTTTTTTTAACTTTAAAAAAAAATCCAAAAAAATATTAGTGTAGTCTGTTACTTTTTCAAGTCCTTTTTCTAGCTTATTTTCTAAACCAATTTTCTTAATTCTTGTTTTCATGTGTTCTTTGGATGTCAAAGTTAATTTGTTTTTTGTATACAACTTATTTCAAGTGCTTATTTGGTCTCAATTTTAGCTCAAAGTTGGTCATTTTTTCATTAAAAAATTTGCATCGTTAAGTCGGCTTTCATTTTGCTTTAAGAGCTTTCAGAATCATTATGTTAGTTTAAATCATTGTCATATTTTCTTATTAGGTCTAGGTAGTTATTTTTTTAGCTTATTAACTTTCCATTTTCTTATCAAGTCTTAAAAAAACCAAAACAGTTTTGCTTATTGTCCTTACCTAGTTTTATTCATTCTGCCACTTTTAAGCTAGCTTATTCTAGCTTCATATTGAGTTTCAGCAAAAAGTTCATTTATTAAGTTTGCTTATTTTAACTTGTTCTATAAAAGTTTCAAAAAAGAAAATCAAAAAAAATATTTTAGCAAAAAGGAAGTCCAGGACTCGAACATGTGACATTCCCCTTATAACACACACTTCTTACCGTTTGCCCTTGGGTCTTTTTCATCATATGTTTGTTTCATTTTATTAATAAACCAACTTTAGTTCATTTGCTTATCCGAGCTTATTTGCTTTTTAATAGCTTATTCTTTTAGCCAAATTCCCTGTTTTCATTTTTAATAGATTCTAAATAGGTTAAATTATTTTTCATAATTTTTTTAGATTTTTAATAATTAGTTTACTATTTTTAATATTTAATTTAGATTAAATATGTTTTTAATTCATAAAAAAAGATATAATTTCTTTTTCAAAAATTATTTTAATACATTTAGGTTTATAAATTTGCAATTTGAAGTTTTAGGGTTAAATTTGATATTTTAGGTATTTAGTCGCATTTCATTTAGCGTAGAATTTAATTGCTTTAAATGTTTAATTCCCGTTATTTTTAGTTTTGCGTGCCTTATTTGTCTTTTCTTTTGCGTTATTAGATTTAGAATCCAAAACCAAATCTTTTTATGACATTCAAGCTCAATTATCAACAATGACGTAAATTTCCATTCACCTTCACCAAGGAGTATGATACTCGAGTTGATTTATTATTAATTCTTCCTAAGAGTAATTTGTATGATACTTTGCTTATGTATTATGTATTTTATTCTATATATTATATATATTTGAGGGTTATTTGTTTGATACGTATAATAAACGATAATCAAAATGGCGCCGCTACCGGGGAGAGGTATAGCAATTTTTACGGGATTGTTCGTGTTCGAGCCTTGAAGAACCTTTCCCCGTGAAATTTTTCGTTTTATTTTATATAAAAATACAAAAATATTTTACACTTCTATTTTATCTTCTTTTATTTTAATATTGAAAATAACCGTGTGTTAATTGTCAAATCGGCTCACCTTTAGTAAACAAACTATAAGAGAGGTATAAGGAGGGTCGATCCTACGAACTTCGACCCGAAAGGAGAAGGTTTTTAAAATGCTTCGCTCTTACCCACTCCTCCGCTTCTTTGTGCGTTTTCTAGAGAGCTACCGTGCACCTTTGACTTTCGGTTACCAAAAATATTTTTCTTTCTTATTTTTATTATTTCTTTTTCTTATGTATTATTTTAAAAATCTATAAATATTCTTCTCTATCCTCTTAATTCGTTTAATTCTTATTCTCTCTACCCTCTTCTCCGATAATTCTTCAACATGTCTTGGTTTTCAAGGTGCTCGTGGTGTGGAGGTCCGTTTAACAGTGGAAATTGTCGGCATTGTACTAATATAAGTTTCGGAGATGAGCCCGTCTACGACTCTAATCCAAATTCTTATAATCAAACTCCTGATTTTTCTAACCCACTTCCACACCACAACTATGAGACCAACTCAAGGTCCGACACGGGAGCAGCTTTTCATGCAGAATTTGCAAAATTTCAGCAGAACTTTGAACGATTTATGGCTCAGCTGAAGTGCTCACACTGTGGTGGTCTTTTTAACGGTGGAAATTGTCCAAGTTGTAGCATTGTAGGAGCCAGAAACGAGTTTGTCCATGACCCTTATCCTTTTCCTTACGATAATACACCCGACTTTTATGATCAACCACCACAGCATAATGTTGAGACATACTCGTGCGAGTTATGTGGGAACAATTCTCACTATGGTTTTAATTGTCCACCACGGGTACCGCTTTGCTATAAGCAGGAACCATGCTACAATCAAAACTTTAGTGATAATTATTATCCACAAAATTCACCAAGTTTTTCTCAACAATATCTTTGCTGTGAAAACTGTGGGGGTCCTCATGAAAGTTTTCAATGTCAACCGATTGAATTCAAAACCACTTTGTGCATTAATTCTAACTATTATGGTTTTGACCAACCCAGCAACATTCCATCGTCATCAAGAGACCTTAATCAGCAAGGATAAGTGATGTGCACATAGATCGTGTTAAATAGAAGAGTCACAGAAATGTAACTTCTCACATGGTGCGATATTTTGTGAAATGGTATTCACGAAGCAGGTGGCTAATATTAGTACTTATACTCCCGAACCTTCGCGACGGTTACAATTACGAGGATGACGATGATGACGAGGAGTATTCTATTCCTTTGAATAAAATGCCTCAAATTCTTTGGTCTATTGCTCTCAACCCGTCTCTTCTATTATGGAACCTAAGGACTCTCTCATCATGGGGGATGAGCATCTTAGCACTATTCCTGAAAAGGAATCAGACGAAGTAATAAAGTCTAGTGTTGAGGACCTTGTCCCAATCCCAAGTGAGTTCGAGGATACTTTGAGGCGATAGGTGGAGTATGATTTTCTTCGTGTGAATGGATTTATTTCCATCATGTTCCTTGTGATAATTTCCGATTTATCTAAACCCTCTTTCGATCAATGATTGATTTTACTTCTAGTGATGACGAGTTACTATCCGATGAAGGCGTTCCTAAAGATAATGTTAAAATTTACCTGAACCCTCTTTTCGAATTCGATGACGAATATATCTCTAGTGACGTAAATTCTCTTTTTGATGAGGTGTTAGAGAACATCGAGAGTAAGGACTCTTATGTTTCTAACCTTGATGAAGCGGCTTTGCTTGTCACACCTCTTTCTGATGCTAATGAGGATGAGTGTTTCGACCCAGGAGGCGATTTTGATGAGATCGATGCTTTTCTAGATGTGGATATTTCTACGGATATTAAGAACGGTTATCACGATTCGAAGGGAGATATAATCTATCTTGAGAGTTTGCTTATTGATGACACTATCCCTAATCCCCCTCCTGAGGTGTTTTTAGATCATGACCCGAAGAACTTAAAGGATGAACCTGATAATAAAGATTTGAAGAGTATAGTTAAAGTTTTCGACCCCAGGATTCCGAAGAAAT
>BQNB010092261.1:0-26661 GCA_026074375.1 Tanacetum coccineum | reverse complement strand
TTTGTTTTATAACTAAGATATTTACAGTATATGTGAACATTTAAAATACAACAACGTACTGCAAGAATACATTGAATGATAAAAGATTCAAAATTCATACTAACTATGATATTGATACCATTAACGGTTTAAAAATGATTTGTAATTTCTGAGTGTAACTATGTGTCAGGTCTATGGTAGTTGGCTTAGTTAGTGTTTTGTTTTCTGATTTTGGGTGTTCGTGTGGTGGCCAGTAAGTAGTTGGGGGTATGAAGGTGATCATCACAAAAAATTTAACCACACGATAAAAGCTGCCCCATATTCAACAAACTTATTAATGGTCATTATCATTTTAAACTGCCATGGTTATGAATACGATACATCAGAAACATTTTGTCTAATTTCTTCGTAACATGAATCAAATGTGAAAAGCCCCTAACCATATGTATCATTCGCGTAATCTACTTTTTTGCTTATTAATTATGATGACAAGCCTTAAACTAAAACATTAAAAAAATTAATTACCTTCAAGTGATCCGATGATGTACCCTCAACTGCATTCTTTGGAAGTTCCTGGAAATGATTAGTTGATAATGTAAGAGTTATTATTACATAAAGTTGATAGATAGAACAGTTATCATTGCAAAAAAAAATGATAAACAAGTTGATTTTCTTACTGGATTTTCATGTTTCCATTGAAGTTCCAACGCTTTATCAAGTCTTTTGACAACCTGGTCTATATATGGACGCTTTGCCCGTTCCTCTTGTAAGCAGTAATATGCTATCTCTGAGAAGATTCTGAACGATTCTGGGTCCATCTGTTTTCGTAAATGCGGATCGACCATATCATCCAAATGAGATTTTTCCAGTTGACTTATTAACCCCTCTCCCAACTCTTCATCATCTACTGCACTCCTTCCGTGCAAGACTTCTAATAATAAAACACCTAATGAATACACATCTGACTTGTGGGTCACGCCACCAGTCGTTTTATATTTTGGATCTAGGTATACATTCTTAACAATATCACGAGTAAGAAGAAGATGTTGCCTCCGAGCTACTGTATTTTTCAATGAAAGTTCAAAACCAGACAACTTGGGTTTCCATTCGTCATCAAGTAAAATTTTCGAGCTCCTGATGTTGCAATGTATGACACTAAAATCTCGTCCAGGATCATAATGGAGGTAACTCAATGCCTTCGCAACAGCAACACATATCTTCAAGCTTTGCATCCATGTGAGGGTCTGGTCACTTAGATATGTTTTGAGACTTTGGTTGGCCTCCTTCTTGTATATGATTATCTTGTTCAAGTTAGAATCATAAAATCCAATAACAGACACAAGATTTTTATGTTTCAGACTAGAAAGCATCAAAACTTCCGTCCAAAAGCTTTTGCTCTCATCTTTTATACAATCGGTATAGAACCTCTTTACAATAATATCGATGAATTGTTCACAATGTAATAGACGGCCTTTGTAAATTGTTCCAAACTTAAATGTTCTGATGATATTTTCTTGAGCAAAATTGTTGGTTGCTGATTTTATATCTTGAAAGCTGAGTTTTAAGTGAGAAAGATCTTTGAGGAAAGACTTTGTCTCTTTGCTGACATGGGACTCAACACGTGTAGATATGGAGGTCAATGATCCCTATATGTACCAAACAAGACAACATTACCAAGTGTTCCAAAAATGACACATGTAGATATGGAGGTCACGTTTCTATAATTTGAGTGACTTACAACAATAGTAATAAGTAAATAATTACCTTGTCATGATTGGATGATGTATCTTCAACTTCGGCCGCAACTATTGAGTGTTCCTATAATATCATAAATACAGTAATAAGTAAATACTTTTACTCGTGTTAATATATATTAGAAAAGAAAAATGAAAGAGAAAAGACCGTCTTACAGTATTTTGACGTTGCATTTGAAGTTTCAAAGCTTCCTCAAGTCTTGTGACAACCTCACCTATTTCTGGGCGTCGGGATCTTTCTTCATTCAAGCAGTCATACGCTATTTGTGCGAAAACGTTGAATGATTGTGGATCCATTTGTTTCCATAGAAGCGGATCAATTATATCATCAAGTATTTTCTCTCTGTAATGAAAAATGGCCACTGGAGTCAGATACTTGTTATCTGGATGCTCATCTATTGATTTCCTACCACACAGTAGTTCAAACAATACTATCCCAAAAGAGTAAATATCTGACTTGTGGCTTACACAGTTAGTTTTAATATATGTTGGGTCTCCATACCCATTCACATACTCAAGTTTATTAGTATGAAATGTATCGTCCCTTTGAGAAGCTTTAATCTTCATGGACAATTCAAAACCAGATAACTTGGCTTCCCAGTTATCATTCAATAGAACTATTTCACTGTAGATGTTTCGATGTATAACGCTAAAATCGCGGGTCTCATCATGATGAATGTAGCTCAATGCTTTCGCAATATCAACAGATATCTTTAATCTTCGCACCCATGTCAACAACATCGAGTCACTTAAATAGTGAATAACACTTCCCCTGGCCGTCTCATTGATAATGATGATTTTCTCATCATTTTCATCACAAAACCCAACAAGAGAAACCAAATTTTTATGCTTGAGACTATAAAGCATGGAAATCTCCATCCAAAACTGTTGTTCTTTCTCATCATCCCTTCCTTTATTTAACCACCTTCGCGCCCGGATATTAATCAGCTCACCCGACCACAAAAGCTGTCCCTTGTATCTCTTGTCATATACACTTTTGTAGATGATTTTTTTTTTATCAAAGTTGTTGGTGGCAAATAGTATATGTGCAAGGGGGATTCTTAAGTGAAGAAGGTCATCGTGATTGACTGAAGACATGATGATGAATCTGTTTATCAAGTGAAAGGAAATGGTTGTTTGGGTTACAAAAGGAGTGGTGGTGTTTAATGAATGGCGGAGGATTTTGCAATAATACATTGATTGATGATACATGGGCTACATCCTATATTACATGGTTGGTCCTCAAAGTCGACTTTGTTCGTACGTTTGGTCCTCTGTTCTGAGGTTCTACCACAATAGTCCCTAACATGGGCGTTTTCACTCCCTTTTAGTCCTAAACAAGCATCATTGCCTGCACGTTGCTGCAGGACGTTAATTTTTTATTTTATTTTTTTGGTTTATTTTTTCGGTCTCATGTTTAATAGATTTTTTTTATATGGGCTTATGTGTTTGGCCTCATGTCGCTGATATATTTTGATCTGAATAAATCGGTACTTTTGTAAAAAAAATCTATTCTGTACCGAGCAAATTTTAATTCTTCTACAATTGCTTGCTTAAAAAAAAGTATCAAATGTGCCGGCCCAAAATGGGAGCCCAATAGGCCGGGCACTGTAGCAGAGCTGCCAAAACGGCAGCGTTTAAACCGAAACATAGTGTATATATATATATATATATATATAGTGTGAGGTTCTTTTCAGAACTAAATAAATGTACAGAACTGCGAGAACTAGCAAGGACCAATCAGAATTTAGATAATTAATTATCAATTATTTCTTAGACATAATTTTTGGAAGGGTGTTTTAGGTATTTTGCATTATATCAAATTCAGTTATATTAAAGATTTCATAATTATCTCTAAACCTAAAATTTGTCTCACAACCTCTCTCCAAACCAAAAATCGCCGTCCCATTTTCTACCTCAACTCCTTTTTTTCTCTAAACTAAATCTTAATGGAGATGATGATTGTCTTTGTGGTAAATTAATAATAGTGACAACTAGACACACACCACCGATTACAAGTTATTTAAGGTTTGATCTTTTATCTGATATTTGTTGGGTTTTCGATTTTCTTTTTCGATTATATCTTATAAATCGTTTTCATTTATGTTCTTTTTATTGAAACTAGTTTTAGTATATTACTTGATTCGATGAATAAGTTTAAAAATGGTTTTTTAATTGTCGATTGTGAACCAACGATTGTGAACTTTCATAAGATGCCTTTTCCTTTTTTTCCAAGTTATGAGAGAATAAGAATATAAATAAATGTTCTTATTTATTAGTCAGTATACATGTGCACGTGATTTTATTTAATGATCGATATTTACTTTACTAAATGAAGTTTATACTTTCGGTTTGGATTTGCACCATGTCTAATTGTGTTTTTTATATCTTATTAATCTTTGTGTGTTTGTGGTTTGCGTGTGATTTTTTTTTCATATGTGCGATCTATATAAGTAATACAAATGTAAGTGTGCATATGTATTTGAAAAATTATAATTGCTCTATATTGTGGGTCACAGAAAGAATGAGGCTAGATCTCATGTTGTAAATAAAATTGTACATGTCAAGGCTAGATCTCATGTTGTAAATAAAAGTGTGCATGTGTATGTGAAATATAGTGGTAATTGATCATTTTATCTAATTTCATACAACAAATGGCACTTCTTATTTAAGCGACTTTATGGAGATCTGATTAATATTCTTAGAGAAATAGGAGTGCACAATAGAACGTAGTCAGCGTAGTTATGAACCTTTAAAACTTTGAAACTCATGTTAAGAAAAAGGTTCGTGTTTGTTTATATTGGGTCGAATGTTGTTTGTAGATTAATGATTTGTGATTTGACTTTTATTGTCAAGTGGTCCAGTTTTTGAATTTTAAGTTGGATTGTTATGAGATTGAAAGACAAACCTTTTTACTTGCAAATGCAGGAACCAAAGATGTATGGAGCCCGTTTTAAAGAGATGACTGCACAGGCACCATCTATTGAGGTTAGTTTCGGTTGTGTTTGTCATGATCCTGATGGGGTCTTGTCCCATATGGTGTCTGGTTTAGTTTTAAGAGAAGTGACTTTTAATAAAAGCAAAACTTGTATCTTATGTCTTTCTTATATATTGCAGAAAAAGTCGAGCAAACTTGTCGAATGGAGAACAATAACGGACTACAACAAAACACATGTCGAAGAAAATACATGTGCACACCTGGAAAATACATGTGCACACAAGATAAATCAAGCCACCGTTGTGCTTTCGAATTACGACATGAAGTGTTTTTTTTACGTTGATACTTGTGCACACCTGAAAAATAGAGCCACCGTTAAAGAAAATATTATGTGCACGAGTGCATAATCGAACTCAATCTACATTCTCATGTTTTGCATTTGTAAATAGAATAAAATGTATCATGGATTTATAAAGTCTAAAGTTTATGGTCTTAAGTTTTTGTTTGAAACTTCTAAAAGAATTTTGAAACCATTTATGTTATATGATTTTGTTACAAACTACCATTGTTGGAGGAATATTGCTTGTTAAGATTTTAAAGAATGCGACTACGCATATGCAAGAATATTGCTTGTTAAACAGTTCATTGTTTTGCAAATATGCACATATGCAAAACTCAATATTTCAGTTATTTAATTTACAAAAATAAAAGCTAATTAAAGCAGAATTTTTTTTTCAAATTTCCTAAAATGTAGGAGTTAAAAAATGAAATTAATTAAAAAGAAAAGTTGAATTATATACCTAATTTGCCCCTGTTTTAAATTTTCTCCCAAAAAGTTAATCATTTATTCACAAAAATGCCATTGTGCATTCATATGGTGTACATTATGCATTATTAGTAATAACAAGGTGGTTCTCGCAGTTCTGTACATTTATTTGGTTCTGAAAAGAACCTCACCCTATATATATATATATATATATATATATATATAGTTAAAAGAACCGTATCAGTATCAATGTTTGTTTATTAGATGTACGATATTGGGGTTTGAATGTTAAGATGTAAGATAATGGATGCAAAAACATTGTACTTTTATTTAAATTTGGTTGTATTCCTGAACCATTTTGTATCATGTGTTTGTTTGAATGTGTTTCTGTTTGATTGAAATTGTATTTCATGGATGTTTGGACAGTTAAACTGTATATAAAAATGTGCGTGTATAAACAAAGTCTTTCAACACACATCTTTCTAAACTCACATCTAAAAAGTTAACCAAACGCTCACTTTTAGTCTTTCGACATAAATCTTTGAACACGAGTCTTTCAACACAAATCTTTCATTAGTCTTATTCAACACAAATCTTTCATTGACTGAAGACATGATGATGAACCAGATAACTTGGCTTCACCATCATTTTTTTTTAATTTATACTTTTTCATCTGAATGATGACGTTGTGTCCTGATTGAATCACATAATGAATTTGCTTATAGTTCGAGTATTTGAGTGAAATTGGACTGTCCAAACTGCTCATAATAGGTAAACAACATAAGACTCGGAATAAGTTAACTATAGTTCAAAGTCGAAACCTATATTCCAATTTGTATTTTAGTTACGGTTTTGGTTAAAATAAATGATCAAAGGTCTAACATGTTAAAACATATATGACAATTTCCTGTATAAACAAGTTGCTCATCATCTACACTGTTAGATATCGACCGCCCCCGTCTCACAATACCACCACCATCATCTTCACCCGATGAGCTTATAGTAGCAGAATGCAATACAAAATATTAGCCGAAGGAAATTCCTTTCAGGTTTATTTATTACCATTTGTTGGAAACCCGACACCTTCATAACCCTCCAACCCCACATGATAGACCTTAGATGATCAAAGACGCTAATACACCGCTTGCTGATATATACGAAAGAATACTCATAATGTTCAACCAAATTGTGGGGGGTATAATGGAGCGACGATAACAACAAAGCTTTTCTTACCTACAAATGAATCCCATCAAGATCAAAGGGCCATTTCTGGTTAATATGTGGTAAGGCTATCGCCTTCTTGGATCAAGAATACTATTGCGACTAAGTAAAAGTTACTATGTTTCTGGTTGAATGTTACAATGTCTGCGGTTTTACAAACGTCGCTCAACAATGTCTGGTAGCTTCTCTATTTGCTACAAACTAGTATATTACAAAAATACTGTAGAAAAGTTATACAGGTAAGCAACAAACTCGAATACTTGTTTTACATCTAAAGAGACATTGCATTTTTTTGGATATACATTGCTAATTGCTTTCATATTCATTTTGTGGCTATTATATCAAAATACATATTTACATTTTATTGCGTGGCTTCCTTTTGGGAGACCTTAGCTTATGAACTGTTTAGGAATGGTCATTTACTAAATAAGTTAATTCAAAAACACCTTCTTCTCGTCGTTATCTTTAGTAACTGAGCCCAAACACTCGACAAGGCCTTATATTGAGCTTAAATGGTGACGGCGATGGTGGTTGTGGGTATGGTGGGCTTATGAGCTTAAATGGTGACGGCGATGGTGGTTGTGGGTAGAAGAAGAGTGGTGAACTGGTGGTGTAGACTTTATTGACCAACAATGTAATTTACCCTTGATACATTAATAATTGATGAATCAGCAAGTCATTTATAGTGTTGATCTGTAAAGACAAAGACAATGAAACAAACCCATAAAATAATAGACTATTGACTTTTTGATCATTAAGATTACACAAATTGTATCTAGTGTTTGGGAAACTTCCTTCCCATTGAACAATTCAAAAGTTTGAATATAAATAACAAAACATTAAACACGTAATAAGTTGAATTTGTAACTGAAACATCAATCAATATGATATGTAGCTTCTGAGCAACTACTATAACAATACAGGAACTGACTTTAAAAGATGCTAGTGATAAACAAAACGAAATTTAAAACAACAAGAGCGCAAAATTGCTAAGTGATATTTTCTTGGTTAACCGGCAGTTAATTACGGTAAATATCAACTAAAGAGGTGTTTGTTTAATCTAATTTGACAGGCTTATGGGCTTATTGAACTTCTGAAAACTAATAACCTTAATTTTTTATGATTATAACTTTATAAGCTTACCGGGGAAGGCGAGCCTTTTGGCTCAAATGTACGCGGCCTCACCGGGTTAATCCCGAGACCATTTCCGACCCTTCTGACCTGTCTGATTTGCTCTTAGTTTCAAGTTTGATATTTATTCCCAGAAACGATCAAAACTTAATATGATACATACATAAATAGTGTCATCCTATTCAAAGACTAAAAAATACATCAACTAACACGCTACAAACCCAGGAACAACCTTGCTCCATTAACTTAAATATGAACTGCTGCTCTGATCATCTGTAACCAACCATCTGTCAGGCGCTGTGCAATAATGCGGACATATTAGGTTCAACAAAGTGATAAGAGAACATGGTCATGCTCGATATAGAACAAGTTTTAAGCTAGCAATAATAAGCATAATTAGAACCTAAAAATCAAGAATGTCCAGCGACGCCTGATCAAGTGGTTTAGTCTTTCACAATAACCTAGAGGTGGCAAAACGAGCGGGTTACGTGGTGGCCCGAGGGGTCCGGGTCCAGGTCGGGTCAAGCCGTGAACATTTTCGTTACAAAATTTACAGTACTAATTTCTTAATCTACAATGACTTAGATTGTGGTAATAATTAAGACCACTTGGATTATCTTTCAACCCGTCGACCATTTTGACCCATTTCCATTTTAGCTAGACTTTCATGTGACCCATTCGGGACAAACCATAACCAAAATACCAAACCACCAAACTCACAAGAAAATGGGGCAAAATTTCCACCTCTAAGATAATATGAAAGTCCTTGTTAATAAATGTTCTTTGTGTATTGCAAAATAGTGAGTGAACCATATGCTATTTGCTAATGATGAGCCAAAAGTTTTGGCATCACGGGTATAATTTCCAGGACATGTGCAAGAACTTATAAATAAACTCAAGATAATCCATATATCTGCTGTAGTAGAACAAGTAGACATCAATATAATTTCAAGTACGTATAACACATAGAGACAGTATTGATCAATATAAATTGACGGTAATCAAGCGGTGCCACGTCATCAATTTCATCAACATTATCTTCTAATTTTGAGGGTTTGGTTTAGGGGGGATTGGGAGGTCGGCTAGTTTAATTTTAAGGGAAGGGAACAAGAAGATAATTTAATATAGTAATGAGATAATTACATTTTTGCTCCTTGTGATTTACCGGTATTTCACTTTTGGTTCAATAAAAAACAACAACAAAGTAAAATACCTACTAAAGATCTTTTATTAAAGATCTTGAAGCCTTTTAGCTTAAAGAAACCAATAAGAGTTGGTTTTTTGCTCGGTCATAACTAGTAGAAAGAAAGCAAAGGTTTTTCTTGGTCTTAGCTTCGATTGGATTTGATTAGAAATGAGAGTTTCTTTGGTGTTCGGTTATCAAGAACAAGAAGGAAATAACATATCTTGCAGGAATTTATTGAAGAGTTTTTAGGTGGTTGTAGTGAAATTCGGTGAGATTTTGGCGACAGTGGTGACTAGGTTTTTTGTTTATGTTAAGAGAGAGAGAGAGATATAAAAGGGTTGGGAGAGAAAATAGACTAAGAAAAAGAAAGATGGACCTACATGGGTTTTTAATATAATATAATGAAAAGACGAAAATACCCTTTTTGAATTAACGATCAAACTAGTCAAACTTACGGTGTTAATAAAATTGGACCAAACCTGGAACGAATGTTTCACTTTTATATTAAATCCGAAACTTTTTGAAAATTGGATCAAAAGTGAAATATCCAACAAACCATATAAGAACCAATAATGTGGTTAAGTCTACAGTAATACTTTTGCATGCAAATGCTATAGTGTAACAAGATACCCAACTATCATTATTCGAACATTTGAACACAAATATAACTCAAACAATGTGTATATATTTTAGATGATGAAGTGAAGTGAAGAAGATAATAGTACTTTGCGAGCACGTTGAGTAACAAACTCATACCAAATTAGTGGCATCTTTTTTTCTCTCGAGCATGAAAATGCTGCACCGGTATCGTACCGGATGGGATACCGATTCCACCCTTAGCATATAGAAGTTGAGGAGCCTCGGTTGTCATTGTAGAATCTTGATTTTAAAAACTTTTGAGCAATATTATTTTATAATTATTTATAAATCAAACTGCACTCATACCACTTGTTATTCCCTTTAGAGTGATATAAACTTATTGATTAAGTTAAATCACTCTCCATGATAATTGATGGGGAGTTTAAACAAATTTAAAAAAAACAATACTTAAATTATGGTAAAACACAATTGACAAACTATACTTTTTAACCTTTATACATTTTTATACGAAATGAATCAAAGAATTTAGACTAAGATTACTTTTGGAATAGTAATCCTAGTTGAATGACAATTTGATGATCTCCTATCTAACTCAAAAACACAGCCTTAGTTATAGTTTAAGTAGGAACTTTGACTCCCTAAATGTTTAACGGCCAAGTTAAATTTAATGAGTAAATGCTCTTAAATGTGTATTACATCAATTGCAACAGGTGCATTTAATCCTTTACATGCATTCTATTTTATAGCAGGGTTAAAAGGGGTTCTTAATTTACACGTGTTGAGCATCTAATGAGTTGGTGGGATTGCATTAAATGCTATCATACTAGATAAAGGATAAACTTTTGGTTTTTTGGAATAATTGTTGACACTATTTGTACCTTTTTACCAACTTTAAAAGGTACTTATTGCCAAGAAGACTTGTTTTATCTTTTTTGCATAAAGTAAAGTTTTCTCACCTTTGACATTCTAGACAAGGGCGGACGGATGGATTGAGTAATGGTGGGAAGTGCCATGTATGTCATCTTCAAATAGTTTAGCCCTTAGTGTAGATTTTTTTTAATTTTTGACCTTTAATTAGTGGTGCCCTCATCTCATATTTGAGAGTGCCCTTAACTAACTTTTAATCCAACATATATGCTTTCCAAAACCATTGTTTAGAGAATCCTTTTATTAAATTTAGACATAACAAACAAATATATTACGTAGTACATTTTAAAAATAAGAACTTATCACTAAGTTTAGTTCTTTCACTTTGAATGTCATATAGTTTGCACTGTAATTGTCATTGTGTAATTTGTAACAATTTCTACGTTCTAAATCGCTATTTAGTGATGCGAATTAATAATTTGGTTGGTCATTTGTTATATTATAAAAGAGTTAAGTATGGTTTTAATTGTTTTTGTACACTATGTTTTGCGTACCTAATTATTGTCGTTTTCCCCTTATCACTTGTGCACGGGGGAAATTTTTTTTGCCCCCCACAATATAGTTTTCTGGCTCCGCCACTGATTCTAGATGCTAGAGATTCGTTCCTCAACCTCTTTGTGAATGAGGCGATCAACATCGTTTAGTGAGGCATTGCCAACCTTATTGAAGAGAACTTCTTCTTTTTGATCTCGTGCTTCACAAGCTGAACCGCATCAACGCTGAAGTGAAGATTTTTTTGTCTTCAAGAAATATGAAGGAGTTGGGTGGAACTTTTTCTTCAGCGGTTGGGTTTTACTTAGGTTATTTTATATTTAAATTTTGTGAGTGACTGAATGGCACTAAATTGGCTCAACAGTATGCTTGTATTTTCCATCGTGTTCCTAGCTTCGTTCCTAAACAACCAAATACATCAACCAGTAAAGATTAGTGGGTTGAAAGATAATATAAGACAAATTCAAAAGGTTGCCCATACATTCTCCTTCTGTTTCCCACAAAAATAAATATCCGCAAAATACACTCCATTCATGTAGCCTCATTTCCGATTCAACTTATCTTACTCTAAGTACTAAAACTAACCTCACTCCAGTAATATTATAAGGATTCTTCACTAGATCAGATAACAAGACTGAAACTTAATTATTATCAAAGACATATCCAAACACAATTAGATTAGCGAGTCTTCACAATCTTAGTACTAGCTTATGTCAAAATAAACACACTCGGAATATCTCAAATTAACCAAAGAGTTATACAATCCAACTCTCCTATAACACATAGCAATCTCAATCTCCTAACGTTTATTAAACTAATTAAACTATGAAAACAAAAGTTTGCATTATCACAACATTTCATGCTACCTTTTATAACAAATAGGTTTCAGGGATGCTACTAGTTTATCCAATTTTGCTCAAAAAAGATCTCCACTAAATAAAAAGCCATTTTCTTAAAGATGATTTAAGTCCACAAAACAATTCTTACCATCAACAAGTCTCAAGGGTCTCATTAGCATGACCAATATACGACACTATTGAAGACATTATATCAAACAGTTGGTGTGCAACTCATTTAAATTACAAGAGTTGCAACTTTCCTCTTTGTGGATGAAAACCGATCGGATTTCATTCTGCAACCTAAATGATTCGGGTGTACATATCCATTGACGTATTGTGACGAAACGCAATTGATATACACAAACGGTCTCAGATTCCTTGAAACGTGATCCATCATGTAACATTATTATACAAGGCACCAAGAAATGTTCTTTAAAGACTCCTTTGCTCTAGTGTATCATTTCAATGCCTCTAAACACTACTACAGAAAAATGTCTTTTGGTATGGTTTAAAAGGGCTTTTGGTATTGTTTTTGGACCGTACCAAAAAATAAAAAGTTATTTGATGCGGTTTTAAAACTGTACTAAAAATCGTTTTTTGGTGCGGTTATATAAAAAACCGTACCAAATCACTCTAGACAAGATAATCTATATTCTTGTTTTTTGGTATCGTTACTTAGTAAAGCGTATAAATTCTCCTTTTTGGAAAATAAAGGGTCTTATGATTTAAACCCATTTGACTACCTCATTTGACCAACTTTTAAAAAATATTTTTAAATATTGTGTTTAAATTAAATGAGACCCAACAACTAAATATTATTAATGATTAATTATACCTTAATTAATGCACATTAATTACATTCTTTTTTAGCAATTCCTTTTTTCTTTTCTTTGATTTTTTTAGTCACTCCCGTATTCTTTTGCGTAAATATATTAAATTTATTTTAAGTAATAATCAAAGTGAAAGATATAAGTGTTGTAACATCTATAGCATCAAAAGTGTTGTCACCTTAACGTCATCTTAGCATTTTTACTTCCAAAATCAACGCACCAAAATACCCACTCACTCTTAGAGTTGAGATTAATGTAGACCCAAATTTATATAAAGACCAAATGAATTAATCTTAACCACTCATTTTTTTATCAAAATAAAATACTCACTTTCCACCTCTTTTTTAAAAATATCTTACAAACGTTAAATCGTCAAACGACAAAAAATACACCATCGTGACGAGTGTTTTTTTATCTTTCATTAGACGTGCACTTCGATATATCTTCAACTCACCCAAAATGGAGGAGGTATAGGATTGATAGCGCATCTGCATGGGAAGACTTGTATTCAAGTCGACAACTCGCGTTTGAAAAATATATTCGTTCTCGAAGACATATGTAACATTTTCGTGATTGTAATCTTGACTTTATTTAGTAAAGTTATTATAATTGTTATATGTTCTTACTATTAATTTTTTTAAGCTATTAATTATACGTGTGCTTACAACATAATAAAATTGTCATTTTTACCAACTAAAAGGACAAAAGCAAAAAAATAAAAAAGGTAATAAAACAACAATTAATAATGGGTTTTGCTAATATGTGCCCAGTGGGCACACCTTAAAATGCATTTAATAAAGATAAACATTCCTTTTAAATTAAAAATTGCATTTAATAAACATTAATTAAACTCGTAAATTACCTTGTTTAAATATAAATTTGATATTAATGATTGATAAACACTAATTAAACTCGTAAATTACCTCGTAAATTAAACACATTAATGATTGATAATTAATACTAATGATTGATAATTATCTATTATATATAATGTTTCAGTTCTTTAATTGAATGCAAAAGAATCAATAATGAGTGTGTACATGTTTCAGTTCTTTAATTGAATGCAAAAGAGTCCATAATGAGTGTGTACAAGCTATGCAGCCCTTGATACAACACCTTCATGCGTGCAACTTAAACTTCGAAGCCTTTGTATACAGGCTGCAATTCTCATTCAATGTGCAGTTACAAAACTCATCTCCCTAATAACCTTCGCATTTATTCAGAGCATTCCAATCAACTCACTGATCATCTTCCATGATATTGCAAAGCGGTTATAAATGGTATTCGATACCATGTACATACCCACTCTTTCTGCATACCTCACAACTACGTCCCCTATAATAAAAAGCACTCCACCATGTCAACTAAGGTTGCTGTTGTGAAGTCTGATGGATGCTGCAGGCAACAAAACACCGCATCAAACACAGAGTTGGAATCCGAGATCGAAATCATTCCAGATATGTCTGATACAATGACTGCTATTGAAAAAAAAGGCGAATTTGCATTGGTTTCAAGGACAAGGCTTGATTTATTCTTGGACCAGTTACGCTCAGATGTGATCGGCACAATCATTGTCATGATTGGTCGGGTCTGGGATATCAGTGCATTATCAGACCGATATTTAAGCACAGATTTTGTAGTGTCCGATGCAGAGGTAATCCTTTAATCCTTTATTATCCTTTGTTCTGTCTTTTTTTAACACCAGTTCCTTGCAGGGTCAGATGATCCATTGCTCTGCACGGGCCAGTGTCGCTCACAATTTTCTGCGTCTAAGTGGAGGAGGGATATATTCAGTAAAATTGTTTGCGGTAAAACCCAATAAGGAGGAGTATCGGGTCATAAAGGATGACAACTTCATGCTAGAATTCGATGGATCAATGAACTTTAGAAAAGTCTCTGTGAAGGCTGATGGGTTTGTCAGATATCCTTTGAAGCTGTTAGATTTAAATGCCATTGAGCCTGCAGATAATAAATATTTGATTGGTGAGTTGCTACATCTTTAAAGTATACTATTGTTATAACAACCATTTGACGGCTACAATGCACTGACACACATCTTATTGCCTTTAAGATGTCACTGTATATGTTTCTAACATAGGTAGAACAAATCATTTGAAGTCAGGCTTTAAGAATTTGGATTTCCATCTCGCCAATCACATGTATGTAGCGTTCTGTGCATAATTCGTATTTATGTTTCATGACTGTTTTGTGTGATTTAATGGTTTTTGGGACAAAGGGCAGTCAATCAGAGTAATGCTATGGGGAAACATCGAGGAGGTGTTGGTTGAAAAAAAACTAAACAGGTTGCCGTGTGCCCAATTGTCTTGACTTCGGCAAGCCCCAAAATTTACACCAGTAAGGCACTATAAATCCTAAAGTTTAACCACAAGTTACTAATGTAATGTATTGTCCGTAAATTCAAACTTGCCTTTCAAATAAAGTGTATTTGTCGAGCACTTCATCCACCATGATTCTTGATGATGTTGAGATTCCTGCGATCAAAGCACTAAAAGATTCAAATAGGTAACGCCATGTAAGTTGTTATTGTCTAACTTTATATAGTTGTTAGAATGTTTCACTTACCGGACTTATGGCTGGCAGTGGTATGGAGCTGAAGAACCCTTACATGCCTATTGACTTGACTCGGCCGGTGAAATAGACCATTGAGAATCTCCTTATGTGGGCTCGAAACAGGAAAAATAATGTACATTCTTTCATATCCAGTGTCGTTTGGTATACTGTGACACCGTCAATCCCCATTCCTGAGTTATTTATTTATGCAGTCTGCCACTTTCCACTGTACAATGACCATCGATGGTGTTAAGACCAAGACGGGGTGGAATTTCCCATCATGCTGTAGTAAGGACTGCAAGAAGAGTGTCACACGACAAAAAGGTTATTTCTACTATGAATCATGTAACAGGCGGAAGGTGACCCTTGGGATCAACGAGTACGTTCTAATTATTTAGTAAAGATTTAGTTTGTGGACTACTAGTGTATAAATCACTGTTAAGCAGTAAGTGAGTAAAGTCTCTATAAGCTAGGGTTTAACAAGATCACCATTGCTTTAATCTCTAAGTTAGATTATAATCAGCAAATAAGGATGCTTTATTCGAATACGTTAATTGTGAAAGAATTCTTCGTATCTAAGTCTTAGGAAGAAGTCCCGCCTAAGTCTTAAGAATGATATGCCACCTCGAGATAAGTAATCATTACATTGAATAAGCAAACCAACTTCTAATCGGATTAATGATGACTAATACAGTTTTCTGTTATAAGGCTTGACCGCTCTTTTATCTTCTGTTAATTTGCTTGCGTGGGTTAAAATGTCTTGGATTGGTTTTAGTTACCACCAAACCCGTGCCAGTCTCTCAAACTGAAACCCCCCCTTTTACCTGTTAGAATTAGGATTAGAACTAACATAGGTTTAGCATAGGTTTGACTTAGATTAGAATTAACGTAGATTAGTAAACCAAAGTATTAATAAATTGAAAAATTTAACCTCGCTTCAAGTGTTCAACACCCTACTTACCATGAAAATACCACCGACCGCGTACACTGCCCGTTAAAGTGTTGTTTTTGATTGAGTCAGCAAAATATAAATTTAAAACTTGAATGATAAAATTATACACCACACAACGACACATCACCTACCATTTGCAAAACTCCATTACAGGTACAGGTACAAGTTGGAGCTGGGCACATCGCAAACTGTGATAGTCATGTTTAACGAGACTGCTACCGCTTTGGTTGGATGCTCAGCAGGGTCACTCATAGATATAGAAGATGAGGTATTTGTTTGCAACATGTTTAATATGATTGAAAACATATTTGCACTTATCTTTGTGTACATTCCGCAGATGATCATGTAAGTTTACCACCCGCTAGGGCATAATTAGATACCTAAAGACACAACCAAACAATAAGACAATAACAAAGAACAAGAAAAATAAAGAGAGGTGTTACAGAGCTTAAATTGCAGCGGAAAACAAATATTCACCCCCTTCTTGATTCACATAGTCAAGAAGAGAAAGAATACTCCAGGATCAGCAACCAAACACCAAGAATAGAAAAACCCCCAAACCACAAAAATTAGGGTTTCAAGAAAACCCTAATTTATTCAATTCGAGCAATTAATCAACCAATTAACCGCTTCCAGAATCAAAACAACCAGCCTTATCAGGATCTCTTCACAAGAATGAAAAACGCTCAATTTCTTCAAGACCCTAACAGAACAATTAACATGATTCAGAGCAACGACTATGATACCATGTAATGAATATCAAATAAAACTCAAGAACACCCAAATTCGCACTCAACCAACCTCCCCTTTAGTGCTATTATTACTCAAAAGTATTACAAGAAGACTACTCCTCAACTGAGTTATAGCCAAACGATTACAAAAGACAATGATCAATCCCCAGTAGGTGGATCTTGATCTAAACCTCACTACAAATGCACTCAAACACTCATAAATAAGAACAAGGTTGAATAAAGAGATCAACCTTGATGAAACTATAACCAAGACTATCAATATCTAGATGATATTGATGAATACTAAGGCTGCGTGATTACACGTTTAAACTGAGAGAAAACAAGAGATGAAAAACAAGACATACTAAATGAATGAAACCCTAAGTGTGAAAGCTTAGCTTATATAAGCAGAAGTTACACTTAGGTCCTTCAAGTCTTGATCTTGACACTTCAGGCTATCAACTTCTCAAACAGTAAAGGAACTTTGATTTTGATTATTGACAGTTGAAGTCCCTAAACTCTAAACACCATTTAACAGAGACGATGGTGGTGGTGGCGGCGGCGGGTTTAGGGTTTCTATTTAAAAGACTTTAATGCTAGCACAATTTATAATTCACGGTCATGAGAGCAGATGTCCCAAAACAGGGGCATAGCTTAACCACCTTATTAAAAGGTTTATAAAAATTAGTTCTCGATCATATAGTGAGTATCATATATTCTCTTTCACTCCATTAGTTACTAAGCTCATGAGATGAGGCTGAAGTTTAGTCATATAGAAAGTTCGGGCTCAAGTGTAAAAGAGCAAAAGATGAGAGACTACTTATCTATGTTTGATTTGTGCAGGGATCAAAAATGTTTTGTGTAAGTGCAGGTAGTCAATGTGATAATTAAGTGTGATACAGGGGCAAAATGAGCATAGTCAAAATTAAGTGTAAGTGCAGGTAGTCAAATTGTTTTTGTGTCTTTTATTAAGTGGAAATATATTGAAAGTGTTTGATTATAGCTTTGTGTCGCGGACATCAAACAGCAAGTAAATATCAAACATGTAACACCCAGACACTAATTTTAATTTATATACGACCATGATACAAAAGACTTGCAAATAAAATTGTAATTTCTATTGGAAAGAAGTTGAAACATAGGATGTATAGCACAATAAAAATGCAATTACTACTTGTCAATAGAAATATCCACTTACCATGGCAAGGTATCCTTTTCCGCCAATTCGTTATTCCAGTCAACTTATTGTTAGTTTATGAGACAAGCTGGAAGTCGGTGGCTCATTTGTGACCTAACAAGAGGTTTCATTAGTTAGCCATATGTACGTAAACACAACTCAACTATTATTTATGAAAATGATATATATACTACATGTTTATGAAATTTCATACTTAAAAGCGTGCATACCTTGAATTATATTAGAGACTTTGAAATCTAGCTAATTTAAGTAGTTAACGTGATTCACTAATTTCTTATCAAAAGTAGTTAAATGATTCAAATAAAGGTAACTAAACATGGTTTCAAGTCTGGGATTATAACAAAAGAAGTAGTAAACATTCTTCTCTAATTGAATGGCTAGAAATTCGGATACTACGTATAAAACTTACTTGACATTTAAGTGCACTTTTAAGCATTTCCACGACCTCAGTCATTAATGGACGTTGTTCTGGATCTGTATTTAAACACTGATAAGCAATAGTTGTAAACGCCTTCAAAGACTGAGGATTTATCTCATCCTTTATATTACCATATACGATTTTGGCTATGGTATTTTGTTTGTAGCATTCACGGACCAACGCGGTTAAACGTGTTGGAATATGTCTAAATATAAATTAATATATGTTTGGATTATTTATTCGAGCCTACGGGGACGCACGCGTTAATACGTAAAACAATTAAAGAATATATTAAATGTAATATATTTATGTGATAAGCATAACTTATGTTAAATAGTTAAAGTAAATATTTAATGAGTTATTAATATGACATTTAAGGAAAAAGAAAGTAACGGTTTTCTTTTTTAATTGGTCATAAACCCCTATTAAGGAGGTGAGAGGGTTTTCCTTGCAAGCACAAGGAATTTAGCCTATAAATAGAGGTTAAGGGATTCATTGTTGAGAGACCTTGAAAAATATAATCCCTAAATCCCTCTCCATCTCTTTTGTTTATTCGATCAACAAAAACTCAAAAGGGTTTTCGGTTCTTGTGTTGGTTTGATCCAAGGGGAAAAACCACAAGGGTTTCAATCGTTGATTTCTATAAGAACGCGATGGTTTTATTGCTTATCATTACTAGTACTAGCATACTTAATTGTTTGCTAAAGAACGTATTGTGTGTGTTGAAGTAGAGGGATTATACTTTGATCCTAGTGGTTACGCGTGGTGTTATACATACGCGTATATTCAAGAAGGTGTAACATTTATTGCTAAAAGGTACACATCTCTAATCTTGTTAATTATGAATTCTATATGTGTTTACTTTCCGCTGCGTACTCGTGTTTAATGGTTAATTAGATTTAAGATCCCAACAGTGGCATCACGAGCCATCATGTAGAATTAAGTATCAAAAGTGTTACGGCGTAACGGGTATGTAAGTGTTACGCCGTAACCTTGCTTACGTGGGATTCCATTCTCTGGGCTTAAATTGTTTTACGGCGTAACTCAAGCGTTGATGTTACGCCATAACAATGACTCAGATAAGTCATCCTCTTTGATGATGCTGGTTACGGCGTAACTATGATGGAGTGTTTACGCCGTAAATCTTGGTGCTGACTCATTTCTTTGTTAATCTTGGTTACGACGTAACTCCTGTAAGGAGGTTACGCCGTAACTGGCCTTGACTTAACTTCTTTGCTTGATTTCCACGTCCAAATCCCATGTCTCTTGCTCCAATGCTCGTATTTTTCCTAAAAACTAAGTATAAGTGATTAAGTAGTGTTTTCAGACATTTATAATATAATTACAAGCATTTTCATAAGGAATTTGATACTAAAAAGTATTAACTATTTGATGTTATCAAATTTTATGTTAGAATAATTTATAAAAATATTTCCCTAATTTAACTCAGAGAAATGAATTCATAATTTACTTATGCTAGAGACATCAAAGCCAAACACCTCATTAAAAAAGGGATTAAAAATCACTCAACTCTGATACTAGTCTAAGTGTTTGATTTTTTATGTTTATATTGTTTTTATTTTAAGTATTGGACTTGTGAGAAAATAAAAGGGTTTTTCGAAAATAAATATAAACATGATTAATTATTATGAAATCAGATTTAATTATGGACTATTTATAGTCACTGTGATTTTCAAATTAAAGTTTTATTATGAGTGGTTAAAACTTGACGTTAAGGACTCATGTGAAAGTACGCTCAACACTAGAACAAACTATAGAAGAAGTTTAAAGGAGTGATTATTCCTAAATAAATTCAGGTTTTTAATAAGCTTCATCGCTGACCGATTTATCCGCTTCTTTGTGCGTTCGATTAGAGTTACCGTGAACCATGGTATGTCACTATAGTGTCATTATTTGACCATTCTTTAATCTTTAAGTTTGAAAACACGTTGAATCGTCAATTTTAAAAGGTAACACTATACATTAGATATATAGAAAATATGTGATACCATAATAAATAACTTAATTGAGTAAAGTTTTTATTAAAATTTATAATACGAAGATGTATGCATGCTTCTTCATACATATTTGGCATGTCAAATAAAATACCCTTTTTTAAAATTTAATTTGTTGCCATCTAATTGTAAAACACTTGCAGTTGCCTTTTTACTATGCGTGAGACGTATGTAGATTGCAATCCCAAGGTGATTATACACTTTTTCGTGAGACGTTAGTGTTACATAATCACGGTTTTTTATTAGAAAACTTAATCCAGGTAAGCGGGTGAGACCTTATGCTCTAGGCAAAAGATGGGAAAAACCTGCTTTACTATTACAATTAATTGTAATAAGTAAGTCTCAATATGGTTCTAGGAATTGCACCGGCGGCAATTATTGATCGTCAATTACCTTTTGAATACACCATCACTAGCAGATCAACTGATGTGGTGGTGGTATGGCAAGTAGGGTCCTAGCCTGTAGAAAATTAATTGTTTATTTGATTAAACTTAGGTAGTTAATTTTCTTCAAGGAGTATTATTGAAAATACTAATTCTTGAACTTTACTATGTTTTGTAAATGGCACTACCTGTCTAAAACAACACCATTCGCTTTCAGGTCGATGTTTAAAAATTTCTGTAAACACTTTCAATACTTGTTTCGTAACTTAAATGGCCTTGAGAGTTGAAAGGAAATTGTTTGTCATTGAACAACCTATTTCTCTTGCTTCACCTACCGATTCTGAGTACTTGTGCAGTGGAATGCGGTATATGATTCATAATAAGGTGGCTTGTCTTATGCTCGGAAGTATGACTCCTAAACTTTAAAAGACAATTCAAAAATTCCTCACGTTATGAAATGCTTCAGGAGCTTAAATCCATGTTTGAGAAACAAGCTGGAGTGGAGTGGTTTGACCTGATCCGTGCTTACAAACAGGATAAGGGAAAACCAGTTGGCCCATATGTCATTAAATGAAGAATTATGTGGAACTGGAATGTCTTGGTTATGTGCTCCCACAAGATCATAGTGTTGGTTTAATCTTGAATGGCCTCACTACAATAAGCATAACATGGGGAAGACAGTTGGTGAACTACATGCTATGCTCATTGAGTATGAAAATGGTTTACCTAAAAAGGCTGAAACACCACAAGTAAATGGGGGATGATTTAAAGGTGATAAAATCCAAAAATCCAATAAGAAATCGCTTAAAGCTAAAGGCAAAGGGTATAAGCAATGGCAATGGAAAAGGATAAACAAGTTTATATACCTAAGCCTAAAAACCCTAACCTTCGTGCTAAAGAGCACCCAGCTAGGATTACACCTGCCACCACTCAAGGAGGTGGGTCAATGTAAGGAGGAATTTGTCCTGCTTACCTTGCCTGAGTTGATTAGAAGAAGATAGCAAGTGGCACTACCAGTTCTCGAGATGCCTTCATAATAGAATTATTTTTCTTTTCCTACAAATCCTGGTGTATACTCTGTTGTGGTACTCATATTTGTAACACAAAACATGGTCTTGAAGGAGTAAGAAAAGTTGAAACAAGTTGAATTTTTGACTTGGTTTTACCTAATGGCCTTGTGATTTATTTAGACAATTTTCATTATGCGCCTTCTATACTTAGAGGTGTTGTTTCAGTTCACCGTTTGGTAGAAAATGGATTTGTCCAGTGTTTTACGGATTTTGGAATTTCAGTTTCTAAGAACAATGTTCATTATTTTAATGCTATTCCCAGTAATGGTTTCTATGAAATTGATATCAGATCCTTGTACCAAATAATAATTCTATTTATAATGTTAGCACTAAAAGAGCCAAACGTAATTTGGACTCTACTTATCTGTGGCACTGCCGTCTTGCTCATATAAGCAAGAAACTATTAAAACTGCACAAGATAGGGCTTTTTTAAGATCAACAGATGATGAGTCATTTGATCAATGCGTATCTTATTTTTCGGGCAAGATGACAAGGAAATTATTTCCACATCGTCCCGAAAGGGCGACTGATCTTCTTGGAATAATACATAATGATGTGTGTGGTCCACTTAGACATGTGTCAAGACAAGGTGCTAGCTACTTCATTACATTCACGAATGATTATAGTCGTTATGGTTATGTTTATCTTCTTAAACAATAAAACATGAAGTCTTTGAAATATTCAAGGTGTTTAAGAAAGAAGTGGAAAATCAACTCGGAAAGACAATCAAGGCTCTTTGATCAGATCGAGGTGGCGAATACATAAGCCAAGAGTTTAAAGATTATCTTAAAGCTTGTGAATCGTCCAGCAGCTTACTCCCCATACACACCACAACCACAAATGGGGTGTCCCGAAAGAGGGATCGTACTTTGTTAACATGGTTCGATCTATGATGAATATTAACAACTCTGCCGTTATCCCTTTTGGGATTATGCTCTAGGAGATTTCAACACGCAATTCTTAATATGGTCCAACCAAAAGGGGTTTGAATAAGACTCCATAAGAAATATGGTATTGGAAAAGTTCCAAACTTGTCTTCTTAAGTCTAGGGATTGAGCGCTTGGATGCGGGATACAACTGACAAACTCCCAACAAAGACTGTTAAGTGTATCTTTATAGGATACCCAAAGGAAATAATGGGTTACTATTTTTACTTCCCACTTGAAAACAAAATAGTTGTTGCGAGGTATGCTGAGTTCTTTGAGAAAAATCTCATAACTCAAGAAGTCAGTGGGAGGGCCGAAGGTCTTGAAGAAATTCAAGATGAAGATACATCACCTTCTGAAATCACTAGCGAAATTCCTATGGAGGTTGAAGGTTTGAACCACCTCAAAAGGAAGTGATTCCGATTCGTAGATCCGAAAGGACACATCGAGCTCCAGAACGCTTATGTCTAAATGTAGAAGTGGAGGAGCATAGTATAGGGGATCTAAATGAACCCACTAGCTATAAGGCTGCTATGTTAGATCCAAAATCTGGCAAGTGGATCAATGCTATGAATGTGGAAATGCAATCCATGATAGATAATATGGTATGGGTCTTGGTCGATCTTCCTCCTAATTGTAAGACTGTTGGGAGCAAATGGCTTTTTAAGAAAAAGACTGACATGGATGGCAATGTACACACCTATAAAATCTCGTCTTGTAGCAAAGGGTTATACTCAACTCTACGGGGTTGATTATGAAGAAACATCTCACCCGCCGACGCTACATTAGGCTATTAGGAATTCTCATATCGATATCGCCGTTCTATGATTATTAATTATGGCAAATGGATGTCAAAACTACCTTCTTAAATGGTCATCTTGATGAAGACATTTATATGGTACAACCTAAAGGTTTTGTTGATCCTAAACATCCCAGAAAAGTATGCAAGCTTTAAAGATCCATTTATGGTCTTAAGCAAGCATCAAGAAGCTGGAATAAAAGATTTGATGAGGAAATCAAAAGGTTTAGGATTTAACTCAAAATCTTGATAAGCCATGTGTATATCAAAAATGCTATGGGAGTAATGTTTAAAATCCTCTCTTATATGTCCTATGACATAATAATCAGGGGAAATCAATTCCATGTTTACAAAGTTAAATGGATAATCTTGGAAAGTGTATCGCTATTAAAGATTTTGGGGAAGCAGCATTTATTCTTGGAATTAAAATCTATAGAGATAGGTCAAAGCGATTGATTGGACTTAGTCAAAGTGCCATTATTCTAAATTAATCCGTTGTCGATTAACAATGTAGGAATGTTGTTAAACTAAGACAATTCTGAGTGATTGGTGATATTGTAGACATTAAGGATGAGTCCACCAAACTCACATGATATTTATAAGATGGATATTGGATTTCCCCAACTAACAAGAATCTTACTTTATGGATCGGCGTCATTAATTAAATCTTGTAAGTGATTTTATAAAATCCTTAGACTTGAGATGCAAGTAGGTCTTGCATGTGTGGATTATCCTTCTTGATTTGGTTCTGGTTATCCTGAATAAGGTAGCTATTAAGTGTTAGCTGTCAATTAGTTGTCATTAGTCTTAGCTATAAAATAACTATGACAACTCATGATTGAAAAATCAAGATAACTATGACACTGATGATTAACAAATCATCCAAATATAAATAAACTAATATTGGAAGCAAAATCGCGAAAGCTCGGACTGGAGTAGAAAACTAGAAAAGAGAAAAATAACAGTCGTGCGGATTTGTGACCTCGGCACAAATCACCAACACAAATTATGGGATAATTCAAAGTATCCCTATAAAGGAGAATAATTCAAAGTATTCTCTCAAAGATACAATAAAAATAAAATAAAATGTTTTTTTTGTTGGTTGTCAAATAGTAACTCCATCATGTGACTAGTGTGCCCATCATATCATTTTCTCTGACCCCACTTGTTGATGTTGGAAAGCCCCATGCCCCTTCACAGTTCACACAAGCTCCCACCAACCTTGTTGTTGTGACCTGATTCATTTCTTTTTATACTTTTACCTTTACTATCACATATATTGCACAAAGTGCTGGTGCCTTAGCAGTCTTTATTATAAACAACCAAAGAGAACTCTACAAGATGGTTTGTGATCCTGATGAAACTAATCAAGAATTCACATACCCACCGTAATGCTACCACAAGTAGAAAAGTCGAATTAAATTTGGGATCCCTCCGAATCATCCACGAGTTGCCGATGACCGGAGGACAACTATTTTGTGATGAAGGTTAAGGTTTTTGGTGTTTTAATGAACTTTCTAGCCTGATACCATGAAAGAAGATAGAAAACCCCGTGAAGGGTAATTGATTTCCTTGATCATTTCTCACCAAAATACAAAGTATATATATATTACAAAGGGGATGAGCTTGAGCCCAAGATAACTATGACAACTCATGATTGACAAATCAAGATAACTATGACACTGATGATTAACAAATCATCCAAATATAAATAAACTAATATTGGAAGGAATCCAATCAAACATATTGACTAATATTAAGGATTATTTCAGAAGTGATTATGAAGCATGGTGACATGACACTTGTAGTCAATAAAGAATTTGTTCATTCAAATGTTGAAGAATGATGCCACTGGGCCCCTCATAGAATTAATCAGATGTGTATATGGCCGTACCCGAAAACTCATGTAGATGTGTCTCATTAATTTTTGGTAATCTTGATTAGTTACATATACGAGAAACAGAATCATTAAATAATGAAATGACCTTGATCCATATGCATTTTTAACACGGTATTAGAAACAAAGGGATTGTAAATACCAAATCATTTATTCATGACTTTATGAAACCACACTCGGATATTTCTGGGAGCATTGGCGTGTTGCTAGACGCTTACCAATGTTATTATGTTATTTATACATGTCCAAGTGGGAGCTGTTGGAATATGTCCAAGTATAAATTAATATATGTTCGGATTATTTATTCGAGCCTACGGGGACGCACGCGTTAATACGTAAAACAATTAAAGAATATATTAAATGTAATATATTTATGTGATAAACATAACTTATGTTAAATAGTTAAAGTAAATATTTAATGAGTTATTAATATGGCATTTAAGGAAAAAGAAAGTAACGGTTTCCTTTTAATTGGTCATAAACCCCTATTAAGGAGGTGAGAGGGTTTTCCTTGCAAGCACAAGGAATTTAGCCTATAAATAGAGGTTAAGGGATTCATTGTTGAGAGACCTTGAAAAATATAATCCCTAAATCTCTCTCCATCTCTTTTGTTTATTCGATCAACCAAAACTCAAAAGGGTTTTCGGTTCTTGTGTTGGTTCGATCCAAGGGGAAAAACCACAAGGGTTTCAATCGTTGATTTCTACGAGAACGTGGTGGTTTTATTGCTTATCACTACTAGTACTAGCATACTTAATTGTTTGCTAAAGAACGTATTGTGTGTGTTGAAGTAGAGGGATTATACTTTGATGCTACGCGTGGTGTTATACATACGCGTATATTCAAGAAGGTGTAACATTTATTGCTAAAAGGTACACATCTCTAATCTTGTTAATTATGAATTCTATACGTGTTTACTTTCCGCTGCGTACTCGTGTTTAATGGTTAATTAGATCTAAAATCCCAACAAAAACCAAATTGGTTAACCTAATAACCTATGCACATCCCCCCTCCCCCTTCTCTTCGCGTTCTTAGGTT
>BQNB010092260.1:2277-26662 GCA_026074375.1 Tanacetum coccineum | reverse complement strand
TAAAAATGCAAATTTCTAAGCTAAAATGACTAAAATTAATTTTTAGAAAAAAAGCAAATATATTTTTTTGTATTTTTATTATTTTTAAAGCTTTTAAAACTAAAAATTCAATTAAAAATATTAAATGAAAACTAAAAATTATGAAAAAAAATTCAGAAAAATATTAAAACTTATTCTAAAGGTTTTGGAAGAAAAACGAATCTCACAACTTATTCCAATAAGCTGTAAAAAGTCAATTAAGCTAATAAGCCTAAAACTGAAAATGAGTTTAAATATTAAATGATGCAAAGAGTTAATGAAAAAAAACCCAAGGCGCAATGGTAGTGTGTGTGTGTTGTGAGGGGGAGGTCACAGGTTTGAACCCTGTGACTTTCTTTTTGATGAAAACATTTTTTTTATTTTTCTTTTTGAAAAGGCTAAACTACAAACGAAAATAAGCAATTTTAATAAAAGGACTTTTTGACAAAACTTAAAAATAAGCCAGGAAAAAGCAGTTAAAAGGCAACAGTTTTGGTTTTCTTAAGACTTTGAAATTAAGCTAAATTGTTTGGCTTTTTGGGACTCAATAAGCTAGAAGAAAACTTAATAAGCTTAAAACAGACTTGACCCTTGACCTAATAAGCACTAAGGAGAAAGAAATAAGCAAAATCAATAAGCTATAGAACATTAAAAAGGCAAACAGACAGCAAAATTTAAAACAGACCAAAAGGCTAAACCACTACTTTTTAAGCTAACTTAATGAACTAATAAGTAAAAGAAATAAGCTAAAAAGCAAAACAGACAAAGCACTAAACTTAATAAGCATAAAAGATTCAAAATAAGCAAATAAAATAAGCTCAAAAGCACCAAAAACCTATAAGACAACAGACTCTTAGGATGGACTTAAAAGACCTTTTGACAGATTTTAGGAAAACTTTTAGGACACATAAGCTAAAAGGAATAGCTAAAATCTAGAAACAGATGTAACTTATCATGTGATAAGCTAAATCCAACAAAATCTAACCTAAATTAAGCCATAACTTGACCTTAAATAAGCTGCATAAACAGCCCCTAAAAACATGCAAATAAACTATACTAAATGACTCTTTTTCAACCCAATTGCACCTAAGGCTTTTTCAAATTATAAACACATAAGAACAGATGCATAAGACCCTTATTTAGGCACAAAAACTAAAACTTAAATGAGCTTTTAAGAAGATTGGCAATTAAGCTTTTTAAGAAAACTTTAAAACTGCTAACTTGAACATTCATTAAAACAGGTTTAAAAACTTAACAAAAACAACTTAAAGCTATCTAAAACTATCTTAAGGACTAATATAAAGCTAATGAAAATTGACTTGAAAATCAAAAGCTTACACAAGCAGTTTTAACTAAGTTAAAACTGCTTGTGCCAAACACCCCTTTAAAATTTAGATATCACTTTTTTAAGCTTTAACAGATTTGAAAAAGCCTTGGTTTTTGACAACAGATTATGAACTAAGCAAATGAAAGACAAATACGCAAATTCCTAGGTAAAATAAGCACTTATTGAAAGAGCAAACATAATAAGCTATTTTAACTATAAGTAGGCAGATTCACTTAAAAACTAATTTAGACTAAGCAATGGACATAATAAGCTATTATTAAACAAAGTTAACATCTATAAGCAGCAATAAGCACAAATTATGCAAAATGAAAAGCAGAGGATAAGTATAAAATAAGCAATCAAACAATAAGCTAAATTTAAAGTAAAAGAGATAGTACCTTTGTCCCAGCTAAACAGGGACTTAAATGCTCAAAAGAGCTTATCAACTAGCTCCAGCATAAGCTGGTAAATAAGCTATAAGCCCATCCCATTCTGGCTTATCATCCCAAAACAGCATGTTATGAATTTTGATAAAATTTTAGGCAATGAGCTTATTAAGTTAAGCTTAAGGCAAGCTTAGATTAATAAGAGTTAGCTTAGAGTGTGAAGAGCTTATTTGAGCTTATTTGAGTTAATACAAAACACTTTAAGACAAATTGCTAATTTAGTAAAGAGAGTAATAAAAACACAATTATGAACTAAACAGAATTTTATTGATAACTTGAAAGATTACATTAAAACATGAAAGTAAATTACAATAAGCATTAAAATAAGCAGAAAATAAGCTAAAAGTAAGACTACACTACTCCTCCCTAGATACCCCTCACTGTGTGATTTAGCTCTTCTATTTATAGTAACGAGAAGATGATTCTAGAGCTTAGAGGAGCATCCTTAATCCTTCATCTCAACCCTTGAACCATAACCAACTCTTGATCCATCATTTAGAGCCCTTGATTGCCTTCCACGTCCTTTTATGCAATAAGAAAGCTTGGGATTGCCAGCGTGTCTTTAGTTGTGTCAGACGTGTCAGGTGAGTTCTTATAGAAGAATTTGAGCATGTGGGGAGGTGAAATGATTTTACCCTGGATTTGTGTTGCTCTGTGTGTAAGTGAGGGAGGGAAAAGAGAAAGAGATAAACAGTAAATCTGACTGTTTATAACTTTGACTTTGATCGGTATGATTTGGGCTTTAGTTATAACATTGGGGAAGGAATTGGATTTTAGGCTTATATTTTGTATAGATGCAAAGTCAATGGGCTGACCCGACCCAATAAAATGGGAACGGGTTGTCCCATTAAGGATGTCTACGCCTTCGGCTTAGTTTTCTCGCACTCTTCCAATTTCATGCTCGGATTTGTCCATTTTAGCTTCGTTTTTGTCCTTTTTGATATATCCGATACCTGCACAACATAATTCACAAAACACATACATACAATGTATTTTTCATATATTTTTGGTCTTTAAAGCTCATTTTATTATGTAAAAGGTATGTGTATTTAAGCACATACCAAATCCCCCATACTAAGCTATTGCCGTGTCCTCACGCAATGTCATAAATACACACTTAGAAAACCAAAATTTTTAACCCCCTTAGACTAATTACCTCGAAAAGTAGCTAAGTGTTCATCTAAGGGGATTAAGAAATCACTAGTTTTGAAAAGCCCCCCGTTTTACCATTTTTATGCATTTATTATTATTCATTAATATCATAACTTTTACGAAACAAGAAACACTAAAAGGATAAATTCATCGTCTTTGATTTTTCACCCGCCCCAAACTAAGCTTAAAAACGAAATCATTGTTAAATACTAGTTAAGATGCTAACACTACTCATAAATGCTAATTGTGAATGCATAGCTACTTTCCGCTCCCTTATTCCTAAATCCTCTAAAGATTTTATTATTATTATTGGTGACAAATAAATTAATGTCTTATTCTCATAAAGTAAACCCGGTTTAGACCACAATTAGTTTTAAATCCTTTCCTAAAGAGACGATATGGTGAGAATAAGGTCCACATTAAGGTTCTAATTTCGCATGATTTAGGGGTTATCCTTTTTACTTCATCCGAAACAACTCAACTACGTGTCCAAAGACGGAGGCTTTATTTAGATAGCCCTAGAGTCGAAATTTAGCTTTATTCTTATTATTATTACAACATTATTAAACCTCGGTCCTTTAAACAACTGCCATATCGGTATGCGAGCCGACCATGGTCTAGGAGTCTTATTTTGACCTCAGTGATCCTCGACCATTTTGAAGGCTGCAACATCGGTTGTGAGCCGGCAAGATGCAGCAAACTTTTATCAGCCCACAATTTTTATTATTATTATTATTACCTCCACCCTTTAAACGACTACCACATCGGTTGTGAGCCGGCAAGAGATAGTGGTCTTATTTTGGCTTTGGTTTATTACATAACTATTATTATTATAGCCAAATTTCGAGTCATGTGGTCTTTTAACTACCTAGACAACGGTAGCGAGCCGTCAGGAATCGGTAGCCTATTTCCCCACAACACTGACAAAACCTCGATGTGTACCTTAATTTCACCAGAAGGAATCTCTACGAAGTGATTTAAACTAAGAATCGCAAAAACCAAAGTAACTTTATTTATTCAACAATTATAACGTTTATTAAGTTAGTGGGAGCAAAAAGCCACAATTAACCTCTATGAGCTCGAAAGAGATCCAACTACTCTATGTTTAGCATCTAACTTATATAAAACTCTATCATTTCTTGTTTTTCGCAAATTTAAAATCTTTACTAAAAAGATCCGCGAATGCTTAGTCTAATAAAACAAACTTTGCATATTTAAAGTCTATCATGGAAACTTGCAAACTCTTGGCTTTTTCAAGCTAGAATTCGCGTTTTAAAGCTTTTTGTATCAAAGACTAGCAAAAGCTTAAGTTTATATAAGTTAAGGGGCAAGCTAGAGTGCAACATGCTCGATCAAGTCAAAATTTATTCTTAAAAAGACAAAACTACGTGTCAAAACACTTATTCTATTTTTGAAATTTTTTTAATTTTGGCATATTTTTGCTAATTTTGGTTGAAAAATGGGGTTACGCGAAGACAAGGCAAATGCAAGTAAGATCAAATCGAAAGATCCTCCCATACTAGAACTACACATTGTCCTCAATGTGAGACTGTCACCCCCATACTAATTTCAAGGCATAATCTAAATATTAAGAGGTCTCTACGTAAATCTAAAGCCGTTTATTAATTATGCTTACAGATAAACGTTAATCAATAAGATCTAGGATATCGGATTCCCATATATAAGCATGCTAAGGATTGAAGATCGAGTGAACGATGGACAAAAACCACGAGCACGAAAGTCTTCATAATCCGGGTAATCCTGGAAATAAAACACAAAACAGGAAACACGAGAAAGGAAAAGGCGAGCCTCCCTCACATCACACTTATTAGAAATAAAACTAAAAGGATAAGCATGGGTTGCCACCCACAAAGCGCTTATTTTTGTTAACCGAGTCTTGAGCCTGACTCGATCCCCCATACTTGAGCTGGTCAAGGAGGATAGAAATGGAGAAACTAAAAATCCAAGATAGGAATATCCTCTCCATAGATCATCATCGAGCTTTCAAAATCATTAATAAGCTGAAAAACTTTAAAGCCCCGATGAGATAGAAGATGAGGAGATTTCTCCTCTTTTGAAATGAGAATTCCAGGATTGAAAACTTTGTCCTCATTTTCAGATGAAAATGGAAGCAAAGTGTCAAACACTGGATAAAGGGTGGGAAGGGTGGGTAAAACATTAGGCACATTGTTAAGTAATTCTTTAAGAAAAAGAAGATCCCCCTCCGAGTTATAGTCGTCTTTCTTAATACCCGGTGGTATCGAGTCATCTAAAGCAAGAAATATATCAATCTCCTCCTTAAAAGAGTCACTATCCTCAACGGGGATAGGAGATAGGGAGAAAGATTCGATAATAGCATCAGGAATCTCAGAATTAAGTTCTTCCGGAGATGAATCATCATTCAACAATTTTTCAATTAGACGAATATCTTCTTTTGGATCAAAGTCGGCTTCATCAATTCCTGGTGGAATTGAATCGATATGAGCGAGTTCACCAGAGAACTCCTCGAGAAGAGAGTTAATCTTAGGAGAAGAAACCATCAAAGTATCTCGATTAAGCAAAGATTCAATAAGATTAGACTCGGCATTAAAGTGATCATTATCATTTCCTTGTGGAATTGAATCGATCTCATTATAAAGCGGATCTATCTTACTAGAAATTATTTCTTCATCAAATTCAAAAAAGAGGGTTCGAATAAATTTTGAAATTTTCCTTCGGAACATCTTCCTCAGAAAATGACTCGTCGTTACTAGAGGTAAAATCATTGTTAGAATCAAACAGAGGATTGGAGAAAGTCGTAAAATTACGAGAAGAATCATCACAAACGGGCACATCACACTCACTTTCATTATCGGATAAATCCTCGGATAAATCCTCGGACTCACTTGGGGTTAGGTTAAGGTCCTTAACACTAGACGCATTTTCTTCATCCGATTCCGTTTCCGGAATAGTGTTAGATGCTCATCCTCCCTTATGAGAGAGTCCGTAATCGGTAAGTCGGGTGCGATTGCAACTGACAAAGGAAGTTCAGAAATAATATCTCTCAAAGGAATAGAGCTTTCCTCGTCATCGTCATCATCGTCATCATAGAAAATAGGAGGCTTCCAATATTAAAAACTAACTTTAGCTGCCTGCTCTTCTTGTTTTAGTTGAATTCCATTAAGAATTTGCAAATAATTAATAAGTTTAAGTAGCAATTCTTGTATATTCTCTGGTTGATTATGCTCTTCTTCCAAATCTTGCTTAATTTTAAGAAATCTCTCCTTAGCTTGCAATAAATCCATACTCTTTTCTTTAGGAGGTATTTGATCATACTTCTTTAAAAAGGCTTGTATAGCTTCCATTAGATTTTCTCTAGCTTGCAACATTTCCGTACTCGTTTCTTGAGGGGGTTTATGAACGACGGAATGCCGCGGGGGTTGGAATTGGTCAAAACCGGAAGAATTAGAATTATAGAAAGGGTTAGGTTCATAGTGATTTTGATTCATCGGTTGACACTGAAAAGTCTCATGAGGACCCCTATAGTTTTCACAACAAAGATATTATTGTGGGTATCTCTGTGAATTTTATGGGTAAAAAATGTCACTAAGATTTTGATTGTAGCTCGGTTCCTGCTCATAGACAAGCGGAAACCGTGGTGGACAATCATAACCGTAGTGAGAATCGTTCCCACATAACTCGCACAAAATGATTCGTACTGGGGTTGTGGAGGGAGGGTGAAAACATTTAGAGGACCATTGAAAGAATTCGGATTTGAATCATTAACGAATGAATTTCCAGTTTCAGAATTGCAAAATGAACAAAATTCTTCTCCAAGATAATATCCACACCTCGCACATGTACACCGTTGACAATGTACACCATCTTCTAACGGATCTTTACAGTGAAAACAATGAATTTGGTCGAGCAAAGATGTTTGGGGTTGTGGAGGTGGGTTAGAAAAATTAGGAGTTTGATTATAAGAATTTGGATTAGAGTCATAGACGGGCTCATCTCCGATACTCACATTGGTACAATGCTGATAATTTACACCGTTAAACGGTCCTCCACACCACGAGCATCTTGAAAACCAAGACATGTTGAAGAATTATCGGATAAGAGGGTAAAGAGAATAAGAATTAAACGAATAAGAGGATAGAGAAGAATATTTATAGATTTTTCAAATAATACATAAGGAAAAGAAATAATAAAAAATAAGAAAGAAAAATATTTTTGGTAACCGAATGTCAAAAGTTTACGGTATCTCTCTAGAAAACGCACAAAGAAGCGGATGAGCGGGTAAGCGCGAAGCTTTTAAAAACCTTCTCCTTTTGGGTTGAAGTTCGTAGGATCGACCCTCCTTATACCTCTCTTATAGTTTGTTAACTAAAGATGAAACGACAATTAACAAACGGTTATTTTCAATATTAAAATAAAAGAAAATAAGAATAGAAGTGTAAAATATTTTTGTATTTTTATATAAAATAAAACAAAAACTTTCACGAGGAAAGAATCTTCAAAGCTCGAACACGAACAATCCCGTAAAAATCGCTACACCTCTCCCCGGCAGCGGTGCCATTTTAATCTTCGTCTAAATACGTATCAAACAAATAACCCTCAAATATATATAATATAATAAAATACATATACGTAAGCAAAGTATCATACAAATTATTCTTAGGAAAGAATAATAAGTAATCAACACGGGTATCGTTCTCCTCGGTGAGAGGTGAATGTAAATTCATGTTTATGTCGGGAATCGAGCTTGATTATCATAAAAGATTTGGATTTGGTTTCTAATTCTAATAACGCAAATGGAAAGCAAATAAAAGGCACGCTAAACTAGAATTAAAGACACAATTAAATTTAAACGACAATTAAACACTTAACGGGAATTTAACGACTAACGGGCAAGCAAAAATAAACTCTAAAAACTTAAAATTCAAATTTATAAAACCTAAATGTATTAAAATAATTTTTGAAAAAGAAATTATGTATATTTTTTTATTTTTTTATGAATTAAAAAAAAATTTAATCTAAATAAAGTATTAAAAATAGTAAACTAATTATAAAAAATCTGGAAAATTTATGAAAAATACTTTAACCTATTTAGAATCTATGAAAAATGAAAACTGGAAATTAGGCTGAAAGAATAAGCAGTTAAAAAGCAAATAAGCTCGAATAAGCAAAAACTGAAAAGACAATAACAATTAAATGGTGCAAGGTATTAAACGAAAAAGACCCCAGGGCAGATGGTAGAGTGCGTGTGTGTGCAAAGGGCAGGTCACAGGTTCGAGTCCTGTGAACCTCCTTTTTGCAAAACTTTTTTTTATTTTCTTTTTGAAAAGCTAAAGAATTAGCAAAATAAAGAAACTTTAATAAAAGGACTTTTTGAAAAACCTTAAAAATAAGCTAGAAAAAGCTGAATTAAAATGACAGTGAGCTTAAAAGACTTTGAGGTAAAAAGCTAAAACTGCTAGGACTTTTAGGATTCAAATAAGCACTTGGAATGCCAATAATGCTTAACACAGACCTAGAACTAGACTCCATAAGCAACTTAGACCAAAAATAAGCAAATTAATGCAAGCTAAAAGGCACCTAAATGAAAATAGACAGCAGACCTTAAGACCTTAGTGAAAATGACTTTTTATTACTTTTTAAGCTAAGAACTTGAACAAATAAGCACAAAGAGAAAGCTGATAACTAGAAGCAGATGAACTCCTATATCTAAAAGACACAAATAAGTTGGACATAAGCAAATAAGCCTAAGAAATAATCTAGAAAAGCAAAGAGAAATAGACAGATTACACTACTACTTTTGGCTTTTTGAATTGAAAATGACAAATTCAAAACCTACTTCTAAGACTCAATAAGCTCTTAGAAAACAAATAAGCTGAAAACAGTTCAAGCCCTAGACCTAATGAGCTTAAATGACTTAAAATAAGCACCTAAAATAAGCTGAAAAAGACTCAAAAACATGTTAAGACAACAGACCTTAAAGACAGATACCAAAAGACTTTTGACTGATTTTAAGCTAAAATAAAAGCATAATAAGCTAAAGTAAAAAGCTAAATTCTAAAAACAGATGGAATTTATCATGTGATAAGCTAGATCCAACAAAATCTAACCTAAACTAAGCTATGACTCTTCCTAAAAATAAGCTGCATAAACAGCCCCCTTAAAACATGCAAATTAATTATACTAAATGACTCTTTTTCAACTCAGTTGCACCAAAGGCTTTTTCAAATTAAAAACACATAAAAACAGATGCATAAGACCCTTATTTAGGCACAAAAACTAAAAATGAGCTTTTAAGAAGATTGGCAATTAAGCTTTTTAAGAAAACTTTAAAACTGCTAACTTGAACATTCATTAAAACAGGTTTAAAAACTTAACAAAAACAACTTAAAGCTATCTAAAACTATCTTAAGGACTAATCTAAAGCTATAGCAAATTGACTTGAAAATCAAAAGCTTACACAAGCAGTTTTAACTAAGTTAAAACTGATTGTGCCAAACACCCCTTTAAAATTTAGATATCACTTTTTAAGCTTAATTAGATTTGAAAAAGCCTTGGTTTTTGACAACAGATTATGAACTAAGCAAATGAAAGACAAATAAGCAAATTCCTAGGTAAAATAAGCACTTATTGAAAGAGCAAACATAATAATCTATTTTAACTATAACTAGGCAGATTCACTTAAAAACTAATTTAGACTAAGCAATGGACATAATAAGCTATTATTAAACAAAATTAACATCTATAAGCAGCAATAAGCACAAATTAAGCAAAATGAAAAGCAGAGGATAAGCAAAAAATAAGCAAATCAGACAATAAGCTAAATTTAAAGTAAAAGAGATAGTACCTTTCTCCCAGCTAAACAGGGACTTAAATGCTCCAAAGAGCTTATCAGCTAGCTCCATCATAAGCTGGTAAATAAGCTATAAGCCCATCCCATTCTGGCTTATCATCCCAAAACAGCATAATATGAATTTTGAGAAAATTTTAGGCAATGAGCTTATTAAGTTAAGCTTAAGGCAAGCTTAGCTTAATAAGAGTTAGCTTAGAGTGTGAAGAGCTTATTTGAGCTTATTTTAGTTAATACAAAACACTTTAAGACAAATTGCTTATTTAGTAAAGACAGTAATAAAAACACAATTATGAAATAAACAGAATTTTATTAATAACTTGAAAGATTACATTAAAACTTGAAAGGAAATTACAATAAGCATTAAAATAAGCAGAAAATAAGCTAAAAGTAAGACTACACTACTCCTCCCTAGATACCCCTCACTATGTGATTTAGCTCTTCTATTTATAGCAACGAGAAGATGATTCTAGAGCTTGGAGGAGCGTCCTTTATCCTTCATCTCAACCCTTGAATCATAACCAACTCTTGACCCATCATTTAGAGCCCTTGATTGCCTTCCACGTCCTCTTATCCAATAAGAAAGCTTAGGATTGCCAGCGTGTCTTTAGTTGTGTCAAACGTGTCAGGTGAGCTCTTCTAGAAGAATTTGAACGTGTGGGAGGTGAAATAATTTTACCTTGGATTTGTGTTGCTCTGTATGTAAGTGAGGGATGGAAAAGAGAAAGAGATAAATAGTAAATTTGACTGTTTATAACTGACTTTGACCGGTATGATTTGGGCTTTAGTTATAACATTGGGTAAGAAATTGGATTTTAGGCTTATATTTTGTATAGATACAAAGTCAATGGGCTGACCCAACCCAATAAAATGGGAACGGGTTGGCCCATTAAGGATGTTTACGCCTTCGACTTTGTTTTCTTGCACTATTCTAATGTCGTTCTCTAATTTGTCCATTTTAGCTTTGTTTTTGTCCTTTTTTGATATATCCGATACCTACACAACATAATTCATAAAACACACACATATAATGCCTTTTTCATATATTTTTGGTCTTTAAAGCTCATTTTATTAGGTAAAAGGTATGTGTATTTAAGCACATACCATCTACGTAAACCTGTACCACTAAGATGTCGTCATTGAAGTATCTGATAAACAAAGTTGGATCTATGGTTCCTTTGGAGAGGCTATTCTGTAGGAGAAACTTTGACAGTTTGTTGTACCGTGCCCTCGTGCCTGCTTTAACCCATAGAGTGCCTTATTCAGTTTGTAGACATGGCTTGGATGATCAGCATCGATGAAACCTTCAAGTTGACACACGTACACATCTTCCTTTAACGAACCATCTAGGAAAACAATTTTCACGTCCATTTGGAACACTATGAATGATTTGTGTGCAACGTATGCCAAAAATATCTTGATAGCTTTCATCTTAGCAACCAGAGCGAAGGATTCTTCAAAATCTATTCCTTCATCTTGACGGTACCCTCTTACAACAAGACGAGTTTTGTTTCTAATGATCGTGTTTTCCTCATCATGCTTGTTTTTGAATAGCCATTTTAGAGTAAGGGGTTTTATGTTGTTCGATAGAGGAACTAACTCCCATACATCAAGTCGTTTGAACTGGAGAAGCTCTTCTTGCATTGAGTCAATCCATCCAGGGTCGGTCATTTCTTCTTTGACATTTCTTGGTTCCGTAGTACTCACGGACAATGCATAAATGCATATTTCACCATCTGTCCATAGCTGATTCCTTGTCAAAACTGGTTGTGAGGGTTCTCTTATCACTTGTTCTAGAGGATGATCCTTAGTCCATTGATAATCATGTTTGTATGGTTGATAAAATGTATCCATTTTCGATGGATCCACATACTGAGATGATGATTCAGCAAAACCTGTGGATGCTGGAGCAAAGGATTTACGAATGTATTCGCATCGAACATTGCATTTTGAACATTTTAAGTAACTGCTTCAGATTGGAGTTGTGGTTGATTACCTTGTTGCGGAGCATGTTGTGATTGTGATTGTAGCTTGTCAACATCCTGGGAAGTATTTGGAATAGTTGGAGTCTGTAAAGATGAACTTGTTGATGTCGGTGCAGAGTCTGCAGTTGTTGTTGATGCCTTTGGAGTCTGAAGATTCTGAGTCGCTAGAGCAGCATGGACAATTCTAGAAGCATCCGACAGTTGACCACCAATATAATCATCATACATTGCTTCAAACAAGGGACCCAATTCATGTTGAGTTGGTTTTTGAGAAGTTATTATTGACGGAGCATAAGTATGATCGAGTCCTGAATTGATTTGTCGAGAAGTCATTCCTTGAAGCTCGAGTTTTGAACTGTGTTGTTCAAAAGCCATAACTGAAAGCTCATCAAATGTTACATTTATTATCTCCATGATCTTCTTTGTCCTTCGGCTGTAAACTATGTAAGCATAAGAATTTGCAGAATAATCAATGAAAAATCCTATATCACCTTTTGCACCAAGCTTCCTAATGACCTCACGATCATTCTTAGGATAACAGAGAGCCCTAAATACATGTAGAAAGGAGATATCTAGTTTTCTGCCGTTAATAAGCTCGTATGGTATTTTGTCAAATCTTCGATGAATAAGGGAACGGTTCTGTGTGTAGCACACAATAGCGATAGCTTCAGCCCATAAGAATAACGAAGCATAAGAAGAAATCAACATTGTTCTAGAAGCTTCCATTAATGTCCGGTTTCTTCACTCAACAACTCCATTCTGCTGAGGAGTTCTAACTGATGATGTTTGGTGAGAGATGCGAACACTGTCAAAGTAAGCCTTAAGCACTTGGTTTGTGAATTATGTTCCGTTGTCGGTTCTTATGATAATGACTAGGGCTTGTAAAAGGACTTGAATTTTCTTCAGGAAGGATTTGATCACTTCTGGTGCTTCATCTTTGAATCTGAGAAAGTAGACCTATGTGTAACGAGAGTAGTCATCCATTATGACCCGAACATACCGCTTCTAATTTATGCTTTTGACTCTCATTGGTCCACACAAATCCATATGAAGCAGGTGTAACCTCTGCTTAGAAATCGAAACAGGTTTTGGTTTGTGAGGAGATGTCTTACTCTTTCCTTGCTCACATGAAGGATAAAGATGTTCTTTATAGTATTTGAATTTTGGAAGAACGGTGACGAGATCATTTTTGGCGAGATCATTTATGGTGTCAAAATATAGGTGGGATAAACGTTGATGCCATAACCAAGACTTAGTTGATGTAGCACGAGCCATGATACAAATAAAAGATGCAGAGGCCATTTCATGAAGGTTGATGGTGTAAAGGTTTGTAGTACGATTTCCTTTCAACAAATCAACTTCGTAAAGGTTTCTGACAAAACAGGTGTTTCTTCTAAAAGCAACCTCTAAATCTGAATCATAAAACTGTCCAATCGAGAACAGGTTGTGTCCCAAGCCTTCAACGAAACAAACCAGTGCAATCAAGATATTCTCCCATTGAAGATCTTCATAACCTAGAATTGCAGCAACATGATCATTCCCAAACCGAACAGTACCCATAAACTTCCAAACAAAGTTGATGAGCAACTTTAGATTCCCAGTCATGTGCTTGGAGCAACCCGAGCCGACACACCATAAATGTTTTTGGATAACTAGCCATGAAAAGAAGTGGAATTTGGAAACCGTTTGTTTGTAGGTTCCTAAGGGTTAGAAGTTTCTGCAGCATCACACACAGAGGTGTTAGGCTTACACTTAGAGTCACTAGATTCAATTATTTTTCCACAATGGTAAAAAATTCTTCTAGTTGGTGACCACCTAAGGCAAGATTTTCAACTTCTTATATTTCTTGACTTTTGCCTTATGTTTCTTTAGATTTTCAACTTTTGAAACTTTAGCATTTTGGTTATCAGCACGAGAATTCACGTCTTTCACATAATTAAGCAAAGAGACATCATGATTAGAAGTAATCAAACATTGCTTACACATAGCACAAATAACTTCAGATTTATCATTCCAAATAGCAAGCTTAATGTTATTACATTTAGATGACATATGTGTCTGATTCTTAGAAAGCAGTAAATTTTAGATGCAGAGGGGACCCTATCATTCCGAATAAGTTCTTTATTCTTGATGCGACTACTCTTAGACGCAAAGGGTACCCTATCATTATTTGTATTGCTCCTACGCTGTGGTATTCTTGTCTTAGTAGTGTTGTCTACTCCTGTAGAAGATAAACCATTTGTGTTAGAATTTACATCTTTCTTAGTGTTGACATGAGGTTGTGAACATTGATCATTTTTATCCTAATGTTTTCTTTAACTTGTTTGTTAGGCACAAAGTTATCTTCCTTATAATTCTTAAGAGGGTTAATCCTAAACATTTCTAGGGCAATCATATTAGCTTTGTCACAACTTTGTATTCTTGTGTTTTGGGTACAGAGTGTGAAGTGACTGGTTTTGTCAAATCAATTGCCTCATAAATCTTGGGAATAGACCGAGTATTTGAAAATTTTGGTCATTCAGATTTAAACGCAGTGTTAGAAATAAAGAAAATACTCGGCCACTTCTAAAATATTAATTCGTAGCTCGTAGTTAATCAGTGTGTAATATTTAAGCTAACCGGGTTAACGTAAGGCTCTCCTTATGTTGACCATGCCCCCATCCATGTATAAAACCCTCTCCTTCCATGGAGAGGGTGTTGGTTTATTTTTGGTGTTAAACACCTTAAAGTTTGTGTTCTTAAGATACATCTAGCCTAGATCTAGTTAGTTTTATAAAAGGTTTCAAAGAAAAACGTCAAAAGTTGTGGATTTTAGGTGATTTTAGTGTTTTTGTTTCGTTAGTCGTTTCTGCGGAATAAGTTATTTGTTGAATCATATGGAATATGTTGTTTATGCGAAATATGTTTACAGGTTGATTTGTGCGAAATAAGTATTTTGTGCGAAACAAGTAATATATTCTTTCTACGGAATAAGTATTTTGTGCGAAACAAGTAACAGGATTCTATCTGCAAAATATGTATTGTGCGAAATAATATTCTGCGAAATACGTTTTCCATTACTGCGAAATAAGTACATTTCCAGGAAAGAAGTTATTTTTAATGGTTTGTCTTGCATTAGTAAAATCCCGCGAAATATTCAATTATTTTCTCGGTTTAATCAAAATTTATAAAATCTCGTGAAATACCAATCTTAATCACCTTCAACAACAATAGTTAACACAATTCTCCTTTATCACTGAATGATCAACTTATATCATTTCACATAACAATCACTTGAAAATGACTACATTGGCAGAACATATGATTGTCGCCGGTGCCGATAACCGTCCTCCTATGCTTGAAAAGTAAATGTACAACTCTTAGCAAAATCGTATGTTCCTTTACATAAAAGGAAAGGAACACGATAGAATGATGCTTAACTCAGTTCTACAAGGACCATTTATTTATGTTACTATTGAAGTGCATGGTGTCACTAGACCTAAGACGTATGAAGAACTCACGGATTAAGAAAAACTTCAAGATGATTATGACGTCAGAGTCACAAACATTGTCCTTCAATGTCTTCTACCAGATGTGTATTCTCTCGTCAACCATCACCATTTTGCTAAAGAAATTTAGGATCGAGTTAAGTTACTCATGCAAGGCAAAGAACCGTCACAGCAAGAACGTGAGTGCAAACTGTACAATGAGTTTGATAGGTTTACTTTGGTCAAGGGTGAGTCACTTCATGAGTATTACTTGCGGTTTGCTCAACTCATAAATGATATGCACACTATAGGAATGATAATGCAGCAGGTCCAAGTTAATATTAAGTTTCCGAACAATCTTCCACCTGAGTGGAGCAAGTTTGTGACTAATGTAAAGTTAGCAAAGAATATGCATACATCAAACTATGATTAGCTTTATGCATATCTCAGTCAACACGAGGCACATGCTACTGAAGTCTGCTTAATGCGTGAAAGATATCCGGATCCACTTACCTTGATTGCTAACTATCCTCACATCCCTTCATATCAAAACAACCATCAACCTCAGTACAATCCTACTCAATATCAACAACAGTTATCACCAGTTGCTCAACAGAATTATCCCTCTCAACAACATTCATAATCTTATGAAGCACCTTGTCATTACCAACCGTATCAACCTCCAGCAATTCCCTACCAACCGTCAGTTCTATAAAAAGTTTATCAATCTCCTACAATTTTACAACAACCACAAGCTGAGTTTCCCCAACTAGACTCAGGTCTTACAGTTCCATCATTTTACCAGGTGATGACCCGTTTGCTAGTCTGAACAAAGCAATGGAATTTCTAAGCACCGTAATTGCATCACGGTTTCCTACAACCAACAACCAACTCAAAACATCTTCTAATCCAAGAAACCAAGCTACCATTCAAGATGGTAGGGTTACAGTCTAACAAGTGCAAGGGAGACAGGGTCATAGTTTTGCTAGTATGGGATCTAAGAGTAATGCAACAAGCTTAGTGATACACATAAATGGGGAAATAATGCAGCAGTTTAAGAAAGGGTTGTCAGATGTTACAATTGTCAAGGATAAGGGCATATGGTATGGCAATGCACTCATGCAAAGAGGTCAAGGAACACAGCATGGTCCAAGGAGAAAATACTACTAGTTCAAGCACAAGAATTTGGTTAAGTGTTAGATGTGGAGCAGTTATCATTCTTAGCAGATCCAGGGGTTGAAGAAAGCCAAGATACTCAAACAACTATGATACGCAATGCTACTTTCCAGACTGACGATCTTGATGCTTTTGACATAGACTGTGATGAAGCACAAGGTGCGAAAGCAGTTCTCATGGCTAATCTCTCTAGTTATAACTGGGATGTTATCTCCGAGGTACCAATCTCAGACACTAATCAAGATAATCCTATATTTGATAATTGTGTTCAAGAGATGTATTATTCTGAACAACCCACTTTTGATCCCGCTTCAGATATTCAAATTACAAGTGATAGCAATATCATCTCATATGTTCAATATTTGAAAGAGACTGAAAGTGCAGCTGTTCAAGATACTACTTCAACTGAACAACAAAATGCTGTGATTATGTCGGTCTTTGATGAGATAACTAATCTAATTACGAAATGTAATGTTGAGAGTATTAAAAATAAGAATGTGCAAGAGTCTTTAACCGTTAAGCTAGAAAGATATAAAGAAAAGGGTAAGAATTTTTGAAGAAAGACAAAAGGTTGACTTAAACGATCATGAAAAATATATTTATTTACAAATGAATGATATGATTCTTAACAAGAATGCAAAGTTTGCTGCTTTTCAAAAAGAGATTGACACACTAAAATTTAGTCTTTCTAAAAACATCAAAGAAAATGAATCTTTAATGACAACCATTGATGTTTTTAAAAAAAACCAAGGAAAAAGAAGATAAATACATTGAAGAGGCAATTGATTTAGAAAAGTAAAAGAAAGAATTGGAAAACATTGTTTACAAAGTGGGTCAATCTACGCAAATAATGCATATGCTAACGAAACCACAAGTTTTCTACGATGACACTCATAAACAAGCTCTTGGGTATCAAAATCTTTTTTATCTCAATAAAGCTCAACGGATTAAGCCAACGTTGTATGATGGTATTGTGATATCTAAGAAACATGATGTGCTTTCTGTGGTTGATTTTGAAGAGACATTGATCTTAGCTGACAAGAGTCAATCAAAAATGATTGCAAAACAAAATGATCCAATTTCTAAAGAGAAAAAGGTTAATATTTTAACAATTATTTATTCTGAATTGAATAAATTATCTGAGCATTTTGGAAAACATTTTGTTCCAAAAAAGGAATTGTCTGCAAAATAAGCTTTCTGGTTACCGATTTCAAACTCTATTTCTGAACAACTTGTTGTTCCAAATACACCAGTTAAAATAGAGGTTCCTAGTAAACTTTCAAAGGTTAGTTTGGTAAATAAAAGTTTTCAAAAACTAAAAAATCATCTTGCCAAATTTGACAAGGTGGTGAAAAAAGGACCACAGCTTCGGCAATAACTGAGGGTACATAGGGTTTTGAACACACCAAAGAGGTTTTCATAACTTAAGTAATTCCATTTTTAAATTATTTAAGGGAATCATTTAAGGATTTTGACAATGGTCTTCACAGTGAACTAAATGATATGAAAACGGGTTTTAACCAAATGGAAGCTGCCGTTGAACAGTTTTTTGTAGACAAGAAATGTTTTGAATTTTAAAAGAAAGAACTTTCTCTTGAAAATGATCAACTCTTGGAACTAATCATATCTCAAGATCTGTGCATACTGTTGTAAATTCTTTGGAAGTCATTGATGATTATGAAAATATGAGAAAGAGCTGGTGTGAGGAGTACAATAGGAATCTGACACTTAAAGCTGAGCTGTTTGAAAGATGAATGAACTTTTAAAAATTTGTTCAAATCTTCAGAGCCATTGCATTTCTCTTGAATTAAAACTACAAAAGAACAATGAAGGTTTTCAACATAATAAAGATAATGATAACTCAAATGCTCATGCATTAAATGAATTTTTTATAATAAACGATCTTAAAGGTCGGCTACAAGCAAAGGAGTCCTCGATAAGCAAGTTAAGAGCACACATTGTAACATTAAAAGGCAAGAATGTGTCTGATAATAATGTACCTGTAATTAATGCAAGTGTGATTGCTCTAGGAATGTTCAGGTTAGATTGATAACCTCTTTCCCCCAAACTTAAAAACAATAAGGAAGCACATGAGGATTATCTTCAGAAAACTAAGGAACATACTGACACACTACGCGGGATTGTAGAACAAGCTAGAAAATTGAATCCTAGTGATTCTTACTTAGAGTATGCTTGTAAGTTTAGAATACGCGTTTAGGAATTATTAGCCTATGTTTCTAAGACATGTCCTAGCTCCCAAATAATAAGCAAGAAATTGGTTGCAGTCACACCAATGAATAAAACCAGAAAAGCTAGGTCTTAAGAATCTAAGGAATCAACAAGTACAACACAAACACAGGCAGCATTACAGACCAAACAGACCACTAACAAAACTTTGTTGTCTTTTACAGGAGTAATTCCTTCTACTAGCGCTAGCGGATCATAGTCTAAGAACAATACAAGGAAAAATAGGATCACGCCAGCTGCGAGTGGCAACAAAAAGAATAAGACCGTAAAAGTTCACCCTAGGAAAGTTATGTCTAGTTCGAATAAAAGTTATTATGTGTCTATGTGTAATGCAAATTTTAAACATGCTGTAAAAGATGCGAATTCTAAGTTTGTATGTTCTACATGCAATGGTTGTTTATTTTCTACTAATCATGATAAATGTGTTGTTGCTTATATAAATGATGTGAATAAGCGTGTTAAATCTAAGTCTGGTAAGAGCAAAAAGATGGAATGGAAACCTACTAGAAAAGTATTTACCAGTGTTGGACATAGGTGGTTACCTACAGGAAGGACTTTCACTATAAATGGAACAAAGTGCCCTATGACTAGAATCACTTCCAATCCCATAGTGCCTCTTAAGGAAACTAGTCAAACACCCGTAATTACTCCTAATCTGGAAATTAAGGTATACCGTAGGAGAACCAAAGTTGCAAATTCTGTAAGTTTTAGTGATGAACCTAGCATCTTAGGACCTAGGCCTTCTAACATCATGGAACCCAACAGGCATTGGGGATCCACTGTTTCAAATTCTCCATCTTCCTCTCGTGTCCATTATAGGTCATCCAAATCGTCCTCTAGTATTTAGACTCGGGATACTCCAAGCATATGACCGGACATCGCTCTCAGCTCATCAACTTTGTAGAAATTTTTTTAGTACCGTCAAATTTGGTAATGATCAGATTGCAAAGATTATGGGGTATGGTGACTATAAGATCAGGAATGTCACAATTTACAGGGTTTATTATGTGGAGGGACCTGGTCATAATTTATTCTTAGTGGGTTAATTTTGTGACTCTGGTCTTAAAGTAGCATTCCAGAAGCACACATGCTTTGTTCGTAACTTAGAAGGTGCTAATATACTCATAGGCTTCAGAGACACTAATTTGTACACACTCTCATTAGATGATATGTTGCGTTCCTCTCTCATATGTATCTTGTCTAAAGCTTCAAAAACCAAGTCCTGGTTGTGGCATCGAAGGTTATCCCATTTAAACTTCGAAACAATTAATGAACTTGCCAAACAAGGATTGGTTAGAGGCCTACCAAAACTGAAGTACAAAAAAGACCATTTGTGCTCTATGTGCTCACTCGGGAAAAGCAAGAAGCATACTCATAAACCCAAGTCTGAAGAGTCCATTTAAGAGAAGTTATATCTATTGCACATGGATCTTTATGGTCTAATGAGAATTGAAAGTATCAATGGGAAAGAGTACATCTTGGTTATTGTTGAAGATTACTCGCAGTTCACTTGGGTGAAATTTCTACGATCAAAGGATGAAACTCCCAAGTTTGTAATTAAATTTCTGAAAATGATACATGTTCGTCTTAATACTTTTGTAAGAAACATTCGCACAGGTAATGGAATAGAGTTTGTCAACCAAGCCCTGAAATCCTACTATGAAGATGTCAGGATATCACACCAAACTTTAGTTGCACGTACTCCACAACAGCACGACGTTGTCAAAAGACGGAACCGAACTTTAGTGGAAGCTGAACGTACAATGTTGATATTTTCAAAGGCTCCATTATATTTGTGGACAAAAGAAGTTTCAATAACTTGTTATACCCAAAACCGGTCATTGATTCATAAACGTCACAACAAAACACCATATGAACTTTTACATGACAGAAAACCCGATCTAAAATATCATCATGTCTTTGGTGCTTTATGTTACCCAACCAATGACACTGAAGATTTGGGAAAGCTGAAACCCAAAGCAAATATTAGCATTTTCATTAGATACGCTCTAGCAAATAAAGCTTACCGAATCTACAACAAACGGACCCGGTAGATTATGGAAACTATCCACATCGACTTTGATGAGCTGACAGCTATGGCTTCTAAACAAAGCAATTCAGGACCCGCACTTTATGAAATGACTCCTGGAACAATCAGTTCAGGACTCAAGAAGAATCCTCCTCTATTAACACCTTATGTTCCCCGACTAAGAATGATTGGGATTTTATGTTCCCACCAATGTTCGATGAGTACTTTAATCCTCCACCAAGTATTGTTTCTCCGGTTCCTGCAGATGCTGCTCTAAGACCTGTTGATCTAACCGGCACATCTTTGTCTACTTCTGTTGAACAAGTTGCACCAGCAACTAGTACTTCATCCACAACATAAGAAAAATAGTCTCTAATTTTTCTTGAAGGTTTTGAAGGATAGTTACAACAAGCACCGTTTGACGATGATCCCTCTCTCAATATTCTCACTTCCGAACCAAGTTCTTAAGAATCCTCATTAATTGTGCAACCAACCAACCCACCTTTTGACCATATCAGCAAATGGACGAAGAATCATCCTTTAAAAAATTTGACCAGCAATCCTTTTCAATGTGGTGTTTCTTTGATGCCTTTCTTACCTTCATCGAACCCAAGAACTTTAAAAAAGCTTTATTGGAATCTTCATGGATTGATACGATGCAAGAAGAAATTCAGGAGTTCAAATGACTGGATGTTTGGGAGCTCGTACCTTTTCCAAATTTAGTCATAATAATTAAACTAAAGTGGATCTTCAAAGTTAAGCAAGACGACTTTGGAGGGGTACTGAAAAACAAAGCACGACTCGTAGCTAAGGGATATCGTCAAGAAAAAGGAATAGATTTTGAAGAGTCTTTTTACATGTGGCTAGCATAGAAGCAATTAGAATCTTTATTGCAAATGCCGCCAATAAGAACATGACTATCTACCCGATGGATGTCAAAACAACATTCTTAAACGGCGAGCTACATGGAGAAGTCTATGTTAGTCAACTAGAGGGCTTCGCAAATCAATAAAATCCTAACCACGTCTACAAACTGAAGAAAGCTCTTTAAGGGTTGAAGTAGGCTCCACATGCCTGGTATGATATGTTGTTAAGCTTTCTACTGTCTCAAAAGTTCTCCAAAGGTGCGGTCAACCCTACATTATTCACAAGGAAATAAGACAAAGACATACTTATGGTACAAATTTATGTTGATGATATAATCTTTGCATCTACTGATCCTAGTCTATGTGATAAATTTACTGATATAATGAATTCTAATTTTAAGATGTCAATGATGGGCAAAATCTCATTTTTTTTCTCAGACTTCAAATTTCTCAAAGTCCCAGAGGCATCTTTATAAACCAGACAAAATATGCTTTAGAAATTCTTAAGAAATATTGTATGGATTCTAGTGACTCGGTTGACACCCCTATGGTGGATAGAACCAAATTGGATGAAGATCCACATGGGAAACAATTGATCCTACATATTACCATGGAATGATTGACTCCATTATGTATCTTACATCCAGTCGCGCTGATCTTGTATTTGTAGTATTCATGTGTGTCCGGTATCAGGCACGACCTACTGAAAAGCACCTCCATGCAGTCAAACGGATCTTTCGATATCTGAAAGGTACTGCTAATATGGGCCTTTGGTACTCGAAAGATACCAGTATTGCACTAACCGCTTATGTAGATGCCGATCACACCGGGTGTCAGGGCACAAGAAAAAGTACTTCTGGTAGTGCCCAGTTCTTAGGATATAGACTTGTTAGTTGGTCCTCAAAAAAGAAGAAAAGCACTACTATCTCTAGTACAGAGGCAGAATACATTGCCTTATCTGGATGTTGTGCTCAAATTCTATGGATGAGATCTCAACTGACAAATTATAAATTTGAATTCAATAAACTTCCTCTGTATTGTGATAACAAGAGTGCTATTGTGTCTGCTGTAACAACGTCCAACATTCAAGATTGAAGCATATAGATGTTCGGTATCACTTTATCAAGGAACACGTCAAAAATGGTGTGGTTGAACTTTACTTCATCCGGACTGAGTATCAGTTGGCAGACATATTCACCAAAGCTTTTCCAAGGGAAAGATTCAAATTCTTAATCAACAAGCTTGGGATGAGAAGCATGTCTCCAGAAAAACTTAAGAGTCTAGCAGAAGAGAATGAAGAGTGACCGTGGCACATATTCGTGTATCCTATGTATATATTTAAATATATAAAACTCAACAATATTTTCCGTTTCTTAGAATAGTTTTTTATGAAAAAAAGAAAATAGAAAAATATAAAACCAAAAATTAAAAAAATCCAAAAATCCAAAAATATATTTCCATGACATTTCTTTTGTAACTGATAATATTTACGGCTTTATAAATGTCATTTAATAATGACAAGGAGCTGTAAATAAAATTTGAACAAAAGTTTCAAATGTTTTTCAAAAATTTCATTGGCTTGTAGTTATTCATACTGCAACCCGGTCTTTATTTTAACGGAAAGTAATAGGCTTTCTATAAAATAAGTATACGTTTTAGTACATTTATTTTTTTGAAAATAAGACAAATCTTATTTTCGTTGGTGTTGTATTTTAAAACAAATCTGTCATCTCAGTTTCTCATCAGAAAAAGATTTTAAAAGAATTTTCTATCACTCAAACAATGTCTACAGCTCTTTAAATAGAAAACAAGACATTATTTAAGGGGGAGAAATGGGCTAATAATTCTTTTATAATAAGGTTTCAAATAAATCAAGGATTAAACCGAAAAAGGTCTTAACAATAACGAATCATAGTTTAAAAAGGGAGTTACTATAATTTTAACTCAAATGAGCTTTAGATGTTATCTGTTTCAACCTTTAGGGATTGCAACACAAAAGTAGGGACTTATACCTTATATTAGCAACTACAGGGACTTAGGTTGCCATTTCTCCAAACTGCATAAACTTAGTAATAAGTTTAATAGGGGAATGAATTAAAAGTAAACAAAAGGGACTGTTTTTGCCAATTGGGGAAACCCCAAGTCTGTTAACATGATGATATTCACAAATAAGTAATCCTATGAGAAATCTGAGAGAAACTAGAGAGAAAAAGGATGGTTGGACAAAGTGTAGAGAGAAAATGGAAAATAACTTAGAAAGAGAAAGTGTTTACAAAAATGACCAACACCCTCTCCATGGGATGGAGAGGGCTTATATAGTCCATAAAGTAGACGCATACCATGGACTATCCATGTGCTTTTTCCCGATTAGCTTTCCCATAACCGAACGTTTAACTACAAGCTACAATATACAATATTGGAAGTGACCGAGTCTTTTCTTGATTCCTAAGAATCTCCCCTAAGGGAGGTCACTCCAAGTTATAAAATCTTAAGCCTAGCATTCTATGAATGTCTTTATCTTTTCTTGTAGTCTTTAATCTTTATCCTGTATCAATATGTAGTGAGCTTGCTCCTACTTGCTTAATAAATTGTGATCTTGAGCTTCTTTGAGATCATCAGCCAAACAAGTCTTAAATAACTTATATTTGAGCTTTCATCATATTAGTATATTCGTTGGTCGAGTATGAGCATGCGGTTATGAACTTGACTTTCCTGGAACAAGGTATCTCCATCTCCATCTTTACATGAACATGTAATAAACTAGTTAGCAATAAAGCTTATGGACGAATATGGATTTGTCATTCGCCCGGGTTTGGTTGGATTAA
>BQNB010092259.1:0-16200 GCA_026074375.1 Tanacetum coccineum | reverse complement strand
ATAAATAAGGTTAATATAAAAGCCATGCAGGCTCAAATTAACAATGTGAAAATTGAGTTAAGAAATGAAATGCAAACTTTGATTCAAGCTTCAATGTCTATCCAAACCAATGAGCTTAAGAACATGATGGCTAGTTTCTTTCAAATGAACACCGCTTCTACTTCGGGTTCGGGATCTCTCCCTGGCAACACCATTGCTAACCCAAAAGGTGAATTGAAAGCCATCACCACCCGAAGTGGTCTTGTTCTTGATGGACCTTCCGTTCGTATGCCTCATCTATTCATTAATCCGGAGGAGGATGAACGTGCAGAGGAGACTTTAACAGACTCGGAACTCGCTGAGTATACCATTAAGGTCCCACCTCCTCTTGTCCAAAAAGCTAAACCTATTTCTCTAAAGAATTATGTGGTGCACCAAAGGGATCCTCTTCACCCCAATATCCCTTATCCTTCAAGAATGAACTAAGAAAAATAGCAAGAGAAAAATGAAGTCCAAATTCACAAATTTTGGCAAATGTTCAAACAACTTCACATCAATATCTCTCTTGCCGATGCTTTGATTCTTAACCCGAAATACCAAAAAATGCTTAAAAGTTTCCTTTCCAATAAGGAGAAACTTTTAGAACTAGCAAATACACCCCTCAATGAAAATTGCTCAGCGATTATCCTTAAGAATTTACCCGAAAAACTAGGAGACCCTGGGAAATTTCTCATTCTATGTGGTTTTAGTGAGCTCAAGTGCAAGGCCCTAGCTAATCTAGGTGCTAGCATCAACTTGATGCCACTCTTGGTTTGGAAAAAGTTAGGTTTACCCGAGCTTATTTCCACCTACATGACCCTTGAATTAGCTAACCAGACATTTTTACACCAGCTGGAATTGCAAGAGATGTCTTTGTTCTGGTTGGAAAGTTCACATTCCCTGCCGATTTCATCATCGTTGATTATGAAAGCGATCCTCGAGTCCCCCTCATCTTGGGAAGACCTTTCTTACGGACCACTCGTGCTTTGATTGACGTTCACGGAGAAGAAATGATTCTCCGTGACGGTGACGAAAGATTAATCTTGAATATGAGACATGATACTTCAAGCTATTCTAACAAGCCTCAAAAATAATCAATCAACATGATTGACATCTACAATGTCTCTTATGAAGATTATCTTGAGGACTTGTTTGCAAATGAAAAGATAACAAATCATCAAAGTGGCAATCTCACTTTTTCTTCTCATACCGATTTAACTTCACCGGAAGTTATCAATCCGTTGAGTAGCAATCCCACTCCGATTTCAGAACCCGTGACCAAGTCTTCTTCTTCCCCTACAATTACTTCCTTAGAAGAAAGTGATTTAATTTGGGAAGAATTTGAAGCTTATCTCGCAAGTGATTCATTTCCACCGGGGAGTGATGATACCGACTTTGACCCAGAGGGAGATCTTCGTTTAAGTAAGGAATTATTAAATAATGATCCTTCATCTCCTCTCCCTCTTTCTCATAATCTATTAAGTGGCAGTACCACTTCTTCTACTTTTAACCTTTTACTCGAGGAGTTCGCTGATGAACTCGCTCTTATTACATTTCCACCAGGAAATGATGATCTTCCTTTTGATATCGAATCCGATCTTAGAGAAATAGAATATTTGCTTAACCATGATCCTACCAAGGAAATGGATTCTATTCTCGAGGATTCAGTTGATGAGGATAATCTTGCAGACCCTAATAACGATCTTGTTGATACCATTCCCGAGATGTTCACCGATGAACATACTCTTGATTATTCATTTCCACCATTATATGATGATGTCAATGATGATCTTGTTGAACTTGAGTCCGATAATGATGATGTTTATGATGATCCATTTGACTCCAAGGAAGATAAAATCAAAGAGTCTAAACTCTTGATTGATGAACTTGATCCCCCTAGATCAAGTGATTTCCTTCCTTCCCCCCGAGTGTGACTCGGTTCTCTATAGGAATTGTTCAGATGTTGATTGCTTTGGCCTTCAACATAACGAGGATAAAGTATTTAGATCCTGTAAACTCATCATGAGAACCTTTTCCCGAAGTCACTAATTTGTAGCAACACCAGAAAGCATGTAAAGAAGTTATCCATATCTAATGCTTCTTTCAATTCTTGAGGATATTAATCCACCTCTTTATGAACAATCCCCTTTCCCACAAAGAATTTTATCAGGTCCGAAACATCAACTCTCTTTTTCATCCGAAATTAGGAAAAAGTTTTCAACCCTGGGATTCTCACTTCTAAAGGAGTTCATACTTCTCTTCTCTTGGAACTATCTCATCGGGACTCTAAAGCTTTCAAAGTCATTAATATTTTTAAAAGCCCGATGGAGATTTTTCCTTGTTCTAGTGGAGAGGACATCCGTGTTTTGGATGTTCCGTGTCTCCATTTCTATCCCCATTGACCAGCTCAAGTATGGGGGGATCGGGTCAAGCTTAGTACCTTAAACAAGCGCTTCATAGGTGGCAACCCATGCTTATCTTAATCTAATTATAATAGTAGTAACGAATAAGTGTGTTGTAAGGAGGCTCGCCTCTTCTTTTCTCGTGCTTTGTGTTTTGTGATGTATGTCCAGGATTGCCCCGGATTTTGAAGCCTCTCGTGCTCGTGGTTTTGTCCTTCGTTCACTCGAGCTTCAATCCTTTTCATAATTTTAGGAATCCAATATCCTAAATCTTATCGACTAACGTTTATCTTTAAGCACACTTAATAAACGGCTTTAGATTTACGTAGAGACCCTTCTTAAAACATTGAGGACAATGTTTAGTTCTAGTGTAACAACCCGAGTTTTACGACGCGTACGACGATCGCGTATCCGATGTCCGAAATAATTATTTTTTTCCGAGATTCCGTGAATAAAGCGTTGACATTTAAAATTTTATTTGTCGTTGATTAAAATTTGTATTTTATTTATGAAAAAATTTGGAAAAAGATTTGATAATTTTTATTTATTTTTGAACGTTTCTGCGAGCCACCGTTTGACCTGCTGTGTTTCGTAACCGATTCGACATCGTAAAAATTTCCCCGACGCATCTCGTTATATTTTTAAGATCGTAAAATTTATTATGTTTATGAATGTCGACCATTTTGTTTCCTTGTCTTGAGCCGGATGTCTGATTTAAAAATGTACACATTTTATAAAATATTTTAAACCAAAGAAATATGTAACGGAAAATAAAAATGGTCTCAGTTATGTAATCCCCGATCCACTGATTGTCGGGTAAATTTTTAGTAAAAGTTGGCATGTCAAAAATCTAAAGATAGAAAGAGGGGAGGACCATTCTTGCCAACTAGCCAAAAGTACAAGCATATATATATATATATAAATGAGAAATATATATATATAATATAAATATATAATATACATCTGTGGTGTGAGTGTTGTGTGTGTGTGTGTGATTACTTCTCATTTTTCATAACTAAAAACACAACACACATAACAACTAGAATCATCTCCCCCTCCTCCACCATAGGCAATTCCGACCACGCATCACTCCAACCACCATCGAAAAAGTTTTTCCGGTCACAACGAAACCGCGCTGTGTTCGCCGGAAAAAGTCACACACATTCCGATCAACCTATAGTTTCCGAATCTTCTCTTCATTTTCCTACACATCTAACGCAATAAAATACACATGCAATGCGTATTTTTTCAAGTATTAGAGTTCGGGTTTTATTATCAAGTCATTCGGTAGAGAAGTGGGTTTTATAAGGCATTAGAGCATTCTTTTATATATTTATTTTTATTATTTTTTGGTTTCGTTAGTTTTCGTTCATTGCATTGATTTTGTTCGTTGAAATGTGATTACTCGTGCATCAATGTAATTATATTTGTTGAAAACCAGTGATGCACCATTGGGTTTGATGGGTATCCAAACCCAACATGCTGAGGGCTTAACAACATAAAATCCCCTTGCCCTGACAGTATTAACATTTTGCCTACCAGTATTAAACCTTTGATAATAAGATCTTTTTGTTAATGCTGTTCTCTTGTAAAAGGGCCTGTGGACAGTTGATTGTGCTTGATTTTGAAAATATGTCCTTGGTCTAGCATAATGAACTGTTGATTTTGGGTGAGCAATATAAGAAGGCCTAACAATATTAAATGACCTAGCAGTACTAAAAGGTCTACCATTGTTAACAGACCTAATAGTATTAATAGGCCTTGTAGTATTAACAGATTTTAGGCCAGTCTTCATTAAGATTGCTATTGGAGCCATATGTTTATGTGTACGGGGATGAGAGGTTTTAGGACAGCTGTATTGAATGTGGTCAAAACTTCCACAGATAAAACATGCCTTGTTATTAAAAACAAAGTTACATCCTAATTGATTGGATTTTTGACCATTCCAATTCCTTTAGTTTCCTCTAGGTCTATGTGACCTGTACATCTCTGCATACCTAACTGACCTCCTAACTGGTTTTTCAAGTTTAACAAACTCTTTCTTAGTAGCAGTAGGTATAACAGTTTTCTTTTCAACCTTAGGGATAGGCTCAACTTCATCCTCATCATCTGACACCCAATCTTCAATGATTGGAGCATCATTATTCTCCCTAGCTTTCTTAGGTTCTTCTTACCTAACCTGATTAGCATGACTGAAAAACTTTTCTTTCCAATCTTTGTCTACCTTAAGTGGAGACTTAACAGAGCTAGTTTTAGAATAAGTCTTTTGTTGTTATTTTAAGGAGTCATCAGTATTCTCCTTAGAATTATCTGACTCTTTATCACAACTTGTGGTAGGCTTTAAACTTGAATCCCTAGGACCATACTCATTAATCTCAGGTTGTTTGAATTCTCCAGGACCTGAATAAGATAAGTCTAAAGGTGTTGGTCTATTAAGAATCAAAGGATAAGGTGAGGGGACAACATGATATCCTACTCCTTTCTTGCTTTTGTCAGTAATCTGACTTTCTAACATTTGATCTAAGTCTTTTGCTGATTTTTCAAACTTTGCAATCTTAAACTTAAACCCCTCCTTTTCTTCCTTAACCTTTTCAAGTTCGGTCCTAAGTAATCCCATTAGATATTCTTTGTGACCTACACTTCTTTTAAGCAAAGCTATTTCCTCAGAAAAAAGGACTTCAGATTCTTTATATTTAAGAATTTTTCCTTCTAAAATTGATAAACCTCTTTTGTATGTAGAAGCTTTAAAACCAGTATCATCTAATTTAACAAGTAAATCATCATACTGTTTTTTTAGAGCTTCATAGTTTTTTAAACAAGATTTAGAACAAGATTTATCATTTGTTACCTCAGAATCTGAGAATGCCATAAGAGCCATGTTTGCCTAAATTTCTTCCTCTGCCATGTCACTCCAATCAAATCCAGCACCATCTATAACATACATTGCCTTTTCAGAAGCATCTTCAATCTTTACTGCCTTTGATGAGCTACCTTGATTCCAATTTCTGTTGTCTTTGCTTCTTGGGGCTCTGCATTCTCTGGCAAAATGTCCCATTTTATGGCAGTTGAAACATTCTACCTTTGATTTATCATATCCAACAATATTGCTTACATCAATGATGATCTTCCTGCCAGTTTTCTGATAGAACTTTCTTGCCCTCATGCTTAGTAGTGCCATATTCCACTTTAGATCCATTTCTTCCAAATCATCATCATGAAGTTGCTCAAGATCTTCATGATCTAGTTGAGACCCTTGTAGTTGAGTGGATAAAAAGGCATATACTGTGGCATCACTAAAACCAGCAGTACTAATTTCAGTACTGGCAGTATTAACTTTGGTGTTACCAGTACTAACTTCAGGATTAGCAGTATTAATAATATTAGTACTGCTTACACCTGAAGTGGTTAAAAATGCCAAGTTCTTATCATCATTGTTAGCACTAGCAGATCTCTTAACCTTATGTTCAACAATTTTAAAATTATTGTACAAATCATCCAAACTCATAGTGTCAAAGTCGGGTATGTTCATCCAGACTACCACATGTGTATCCCATTAAGAAGGTAAGCTCCTTAAAAATTTAACATTTAGATCTTCTGGAGGAGTAACTACACCCAGAATTGCCAATCTACTAACAAGCTTTTGTAGCTTGTTAAAGATAGAATCAAGTGATTCTGAGCTTGAAGCATTAAAGTTTTCATACTATTGCTTCAGCAAGGCCTTCTGTGTCTTCTTTGTTGCTTCATTCCCTCCAAATCGAGCTTTAATAGCAGCAAACATTGATTGAGCATCAACATACTGATCGAAGGTAAGTTGATGTTCATTAGGCAGTGCCATGAGCAGTAGACTTCTGGCCTTTACATCATTCTTTTTACAAATCTTTTCTTCAGCAGTAGAAGGCACAGTCATCTTCAATCCTGTTGATGGACCAGTTTCTGTTGCTGTAACAGGAATAGGTACCCACGAATTCCCATTCTCTATGACCTCCCATAGAGCATAATCCTGGATCTGAAAGTACTGTTTGATCCTTATCTCCCACATCTCATACTCCCCGAGTTTGAGCATGGGAAGCTTTGCCAACGCATTGTTCTGAGTATTTTCCAACTCCATTACTCCTAGATCAAAGTTTCTCAAAGCACAGGCTCTGATACCACTTGTTGATCCCACGCCTTGATCGATTCTTTACGTAGTAAAGTGTTTGTTACCTTGGATGAATCCAAAATAACAATAGTTGAGACTTTGTTTGTATATCAAAGTGTATGCGGAATCTACACTTTGATACTCTAGAAGTATTTAGCAATGGAACAGTACCAACAATGAATATATCATAAACTGCTTCAATATTATTGATAATACGAGTACTCTTAATAGTACTAGGGTTACAAACCTTGAAGCTATTACAATCTTTCTCTAAGATGTATTCTCTATGTATGCCTTTGTATGCATTTGTATGCGTATCTTAAACCTTAACCTAGGATCTCCTTTTATACACCACAAGGAGTCCTTTACAAGATAACTATCAATTATAATCACATACAAATCTTCCTAAAATATAAAAGATATACATTCCTTATTTATCTCCATGCATCCTTATCTCCAAGTCAGCAGCTTTGACCATCACCAGTACTAATCTTTCTTCTAGCAGTATTAACTAACTCTGGCAGTACTAGTTATGTACTGGTAGTACTAACTCCATTAGTACTATTAGTTATACCTTGGCAGTATTAACTCTTGTGAAAATTTATTCCCAACACATCCAATGCAATTTGTTGAGCTCTTGTAATGTCAATGGTTCTGTTTAAGAAAAATCAATACAGTTTTTTATATAACTAAGTTTATATATAACTATATAGACCTTTTATGTGAGCACTTTATGTTTTATCATGATGTGAAAATTTTCCTTAAGTATTAGGACCTCAAAGACTTTTAGCACTTGTAAATATCTATTCCTCTGAATGGCAACTTAGATAGACTTATATGCTTAAGGGATTAAGGCAACTTCTTTGACAATTTAGGAATCGTTGTCTTTTTAACTAGTAGAGAATTTAGATAACCTAAGTCGTATTTTAATTAACCTTGATTTTACCTTGCTTTTAAGCCTATTTTAACTCAATTAGATAGCATAATTAACCAATTTTAATTAGCCTCCTAAGTTAAGTTTTAATTTGCCTTCAAATTGAAATTTTGATCTTAAGTGTTTTTTGTCTAAATCTATAAATCGGTTCCTTAAAGATTTTACTAGATCAGTTCCTAAAAACATTCACTAGATTAGGTCCTTAATGAGAACAGCTAGATCGGGTCTTTAAACAAATCTACTAGATCGGGTCCTTGATGAGAAAAAACTAGATCGGGTCCTTAAGAATAATGACTAGATCGGGTCTTCAAGTTTTCTGACTAGATCGGTCCTCAAGAGACTTGACTAGATCGGTTCCTTAAGGAGAACGACTAGATCGGGTCCTTAACAAAAATGACTAGATCGGGTCGTTAAGGATTTTGACTGGATCGGGTTCTATAGAGTTTGACTAGATAGGTCCTTAAATGTTTTGACTAGTTCGATTCCCAAATGTTTTTGACTAGTTCGAATCCTTTAAGGAAAATGACTAGATCGGTTCCTATAAGAACATGACTAGATCGGTTCCTTAAAGGAACTTGACTAGATTGGTTCTTCACTCAAAAGAAGTTCTCAAACATGATTTTTTTGCATTCACACTTGTTATTTTAGCACTCTTAGCATGAGAACAACTTTTAGGAACATGATAACAACTTGAATCCACATAATCATCAAGAATATACATGAAACGAGTACTTTTACACATAATAGCTCATATATTTAATAAACTACTAACAAGGGTGAGTTCTAATGGTTCAGATACACTCAAGAATATGGTAGTTAGCTCCCTAACACAAAACCCATAAGCTTTTTACAATAATTCAAATAAACCTAAATTTTTCACATCTAAACCTAGCAAGAACACATTCATGAGAAGTCCAAATGAAAAACTGCTTTAAATTTATGTTTAGCACTCTAAAGCAAACAATACCCCTCACTCAATTTAGGGTTTTATGCAGTTTTGATTTTGATGAACCCTAATTTGATTATTAGGGCTTTTCGAAATCAAACCCGTATGAAAACTTAATTTGACTGAGATATAAGTTGTTTGGAGTGAGTTGAACAAGATCTTAGTTATACCTTATGCGTGATAACAACAGGAAGATGAGAACAAGCAAATGGTGATTTTGAATGGTTTGGGAGGTGGGTTCGTGTGTGTGTATGTGAAAATAGACGAGTGGGGTGGATGGTGTTTATAAAACAATTATTGTTTTTGACACATTCGCCCCTTCATGTTTCTTTTCCTTTTTATTTTCACTTATAAGTTTTACTGGGCAATTAAAGTTTAACAATAGGCACAAATAGTCCCTAATGTTTTTAACTAACATACCTAAAAACTTGAATTCACACAATTACTCCCTAAAGGCATAAACACATAACATATAAGGCACACATAAGCTAAACATAATTAACTTTACTTAAAAATGTTATTCCATTATTGTTTAAAACCTTTTTCCTTTTAAGCACATTATTATTATGAAGATATATTTAACATTTTCTCCCCCTTAAACAATGGCCCGTTTTCTATTTAAAGAGTTGTATTCGTTGTTTGAGAGGTTAAATGTCTTTAAAAAAGCATTTTCTGATGACTTAATGATTTATTTTTGAAAATCAAACACCATGAAATAAGATTTATCTTATTTTAACACATAAGCGCACTGACACGTACACTTATGGTTATATAGGAAGCACGAGTTGTGTTGCAAAGTAAACACAAGCCTTTGCATGGTCATAAAGTAGACCATGCCCGAGAATAAATTCCCGTTGAGAGGTCAAGTTTCGTTTTTGACGGAATGCTTTCCTTTAAGAGGATGACTGGGTTTCTATCTGAAATAATAGCAAGCCATTTGGCATGTTTTGAAAACATTTGAAACTTCTGCTCGAACTTCATTTACAGCCTCATATCATTATTTAATGACATTTCTAAGACCGTAAATGTTATCGATTTTCAGAAGACATACCATTATTAGCTCTTTTTATATTTTTCGCATTTTTTAATTTTTTCTTTGGTTTTATATCTGAATCTGTGTGATATCCCATGAGTGCCAACTGTTTAAAAATCTCCGAGTTGGGTATAGAAGTAATACCATCATGATCATCCAACTTGAGATGCCTTCGTAAAGATGCTTCAGTGATAGCCTTGAGTGACCATCATTGGTTTGCTGTAATCTGGACTTCTCCTTTAGCCTTACAGTTTAGCTTTAGCAGACCTCCAAAATTGTTTGATAAAAGAGATATAAACATTTGGCTTCTTTGTGAGTGCATAGCAAATGTGACTTCGATTTAGAATTCGATGAAATGATGAAACCTTTCCTCCGTAGATTTCTATAATAAACCGCGTGATGTTGTGCTTGTCACAAAATTCAATTTGTCATGAATAAAAGTTGTGAGTAATCGTGTGGGATATGATTGTTTATGAAAGAATGAATGCTGGAGAAAGTTAATTGAGATTATATAGAGAAAATGTAGAGATATGGTTTGACCGACTTAAGGAAATTGAGTTTATCGTGATTAAATCAAACGTATATATAGAAAGATCACGAAAGTCCAATTAGTCAAACCCTATATCATAGGTATTTGGCAAAAATATCTCAACGGCTCTATTAATTAATGAAAAATTCTGTTAGGGCTCAAACAGTACTAACGGTCATCCAGCAGTACCAAATTTGGCCTAGCAGTACTAAAATAAGCCTAGCAGTATTAACTTCTCCACCAATAGCAGTACAAACTCCAAACTTGTGCATCATTCAAAATATAGCTTCACACAATCTCTCTTTCTGTTTTTAAGCTCACATTTTATCTCTCAATTCTTTTAACTCACTTTGCACTCTTTCTGTTTTTCACACATCTCTCTTTCTGTTTTTAAGCTCACCAATTCTCTTCTATTATTTTGGATAACAAATACACAAAATGTATTGTTTTCTAGCAAACTACCGGCCATTAATGGATTTGAGTAGTCTTTACAATAGCTGTTTGCTTTGGACTAGCTATGGTCATTGTAAAAAACATGGGTGCATTTGATAACCATATAACAAGGTAGAATGTGATACCAAAATCACACCTTGTTATTAAGGTAAAACAAGGTTGTTTCTACAATGCTTCTTTGCTACACTTTACAAGGTAGAATGCTCTGATACCACTTGTTGATCCCACACCTTGATCGATTCTTTACCTTGTAAAGAGTATGTTACCTTGGATGAATCCAAAATAACAATTGTGGAAACTTTGTGTGTATATCAAAGAGTATGCGGAATCTACTCTTTAATACTCTAGAAGTATATATCAATGAAACAGTAGATATTGAATGAACCAAAAATTGCTCAATATTATTAATGATAAATAATACGAGTACTCTATGTAGTACTAGGGTTTACAACCTTGAAGCTATTAGAATGAGATGCTGTGTAGGTATGTGTATGATTATGAGATGAATGAGATGTATGAGATAATAAACTAGATTCCCTAGGATCTCTTTTTATACACCAAGGAGTCCTAATGAGCTTACAATACTTTCCTAAATATTTAGTCAAATATATTAATACGCAAGAACTAAATATTATACTTTCCTAGTTATTAGTCTAATTCTTCAATCAGCATTAATTTTCAATCATCATTATCTTCTAGTCTTTCTGTTTGACTAATCAGCATTAACTTTAGTCAATTAGCATTAACTTCAGTTGAAACAACAAGAAGACTTTCAGCAGCATTAACTTTCTCACCAACAACAGTAATCTTGAACCAGCAGTAGTAACTCTATAACCAGCAGTAGTAAGTTCTTCAATAGTCTTAAATTAGTACAGGCAGTACTAACTTACTCTAGCAGTATTAACTGACTGATTTAGTACTGGCAGTTGTAATCTTGAGCAGTACGAACTATTTTCTTCTAGCAGTACTAACTGTTGGCTTAGCAGTACTAACTCTGAAGTGTTTAATTCCCAACAATCCTCCCCTAAACTTGTGATTTACCTTCAAATCATCAAGTTTCTTGAATTAAACCTTCATTTTCTTTGCTGAGAGGATTCTTCCAAACACTTCATCTTCTTGGTCTTTCTGCTTTTGTTGCACTCTTCTCTGGATTCTTCTTTTTCTTTGCTGCACTCTTGCCTCCCCTGAATTTGTGCATCCATCTGAACAAAAGTGATCTTCATTAATCAGATCAATTTTCCTCCCTTGTTTGGAAGGATCCTCCAAATCATCTTCTTATGGGAACCCAAGCCATCACAGACTTGAATCTTCCTTGTGCATCAATGTAATCCAATCTTTTCAAAGTAACTGATGCACTGATGTTTTTGGATACATGATCTACCACTCTGTTCTTTGGCATCCAGACCCAACATGCTGATGCTTTAACAGTATTAACAGTTGATCTAAATGGCCTACCAGTATCAAACTTTTGGGCCCCCCCCCCCCCCCCCCCCCCCCATTTGACGATATTAAAACACATTTTTATGAAATTGCTGTTCTTTTTGAAAAGGGCTGTGCACAGTTGATTGTGCGTGATTTTGAAAATATGTCCTTGGTCTAGCACAATGAATTGTTGATTTGGGGTGAGCAGTATAAGAAGGCTGCCTAACTGTATTAAAATACCTAGCATTACTAAAAGGTTTCCAGTGTTAAACAGACCAATAACATTATTAACAAGCCTTGCTGTATTAAACATATTTTAGGCCAGTCTTCATTAAGACTGCTCTTGGAGCCATATTGTTTGTGTGCATGGAATGTGAGGTTTTAGATAGTAGTCAATTATCCTGTTTTGGTTTATATGTAATTTCAATTTCTATTCTTTTCCTAGGTTTGGTTGGATACAGCTGTATTGAATGTGATCAAAACTTCCATAGTTAAAACATGCCTTGTTATGAAACACAAAGTTACATCCTAACTGATTGGATTTTTGACCATTCCAGTTCCTTTGGTTTCCCCTAGGTCTTTGTGACCTGTACATCTCAGCATATCTCACTGGCTTCCTAACTGGTTTTTCTATTTTAGCAGCAGTAGGAATAATAGTCTTCTTCTTTACCACAACAGTAGTCTCAACTTCATCCTCATCGTCTGACACCTAATCTTCAATAATTGGAGCATCATTATTCTCTCTAACTTCTAGAGGGTTCTACTTCCGAACATGATTAGCAGGATTGAAAAAAACTTTCTTTCCTATCTTTGCTCACCTTAAGTGGAGGACTCAAAAGATCTAGTTTATGTGCGTTAGAGCAATTAGCTAGAAATGCATATAAGGAAGCTGAAAAACAACAAATATTTGCTCAAAGGTTTAAAAAACAAAACACGACTTTGACTAGTCAGCTTGAGTTGTATAAGGAAAGGGTTCGGGTTTTGGAAAACCTAAACGGGGATAATAATTATCTCAATGAATTTCTTGAGGCCTATAAACGAGCAAAACATTTTAGTCGACAAGCCCAGTCTCAATTTGTTCGTGATCGAGATATTATTTGAGATCTAGAAAAATAACGAGATAAATTAGATTTCGATGTCAAAGATTTCAAACGGCAAAATAAGGAACTTCAAAAGACTTATTCAATTTTAAAAAGACAAATGAGTGAAAATGAGGATAAATATCATGACACTGTTCTAGATCTTGAGGCCAAACTGAAAAAGAATGTTGATCTAATTTTGAAACTTGGCAATTCCTTAGAAGGAATGTTTATGCTTGGACCAAAGCCATTGTCTGTGTATGATCAGCAATTAAAACATGGTTTGGGGTACCTGAATCCTTATACACTCAAGCAAGCAATTTCACAATGCCCAAAGTTATATCTTGCCTCTAGTTTAGGTAATTCAGAGATTTCTTTGAATGTTAGAGATACTGAGGACACTCTTGATGAGGCTTCCAAAAGTCAACAAAAAGTGTACGAAAAAATGAATGATCCAATTGCTGTTGCAAATAAACAGCATTGTTGGACAATTGATTATGCACAAATAAATGATCTTTATAAAGACATTGTTCCTCAAAAAGAACTTTCCACTGAACAAAAATATTTTCCACCTTCTGTTATTCCTTCTGACAAGAATTCAAATGCAACTCCTACTATCCCGGCATCAATGCCGAGTGAGTCACCTTTGATCATTGAATTAGATAAAATTAAAAAATTGTTTTCAAAGGTTGTCTGAATTAATTCAAAAGAACTGTAAAAGAGCAAGCATTTTTTATACGTCACCTGAAGAAATACAACTCAATGATTTTTGTCAAGATCAACTCAAACCAATTGTAAACGAGTTGCAGTTCTATTTTGAATTCTTTAAGACACTATTTCAGAGGGATATAAAAGAGATGAAAGATGTTTTTGAGTCTACAAAAAGTGAACTTTATGAACTAGAGAAGCAAAATAATTTTTTGAAAGATCAACTTTTAGAAGTATCTCTCAAACATGAAGTTGAATTAAGTGTGTTGTTAAATCATGAATGTGTAGATAATTCACTCCATGCTGACATCGAACAACTTAAAAAGAAATCCATCGAGATTCAAGAGGGTTTGCAAGCAAATATAAAAATTCTTGAAAAAGATGTTTAAAGGTGTGAAAAGCAAAGTGTTGATTTTGAATTAAAATTACAACATGAAAAAGAAAAACATAAATGGGATTCAAGTTTTAAGAATAAAAACACAAATCCTCTTGATTATTCTTGGATTACAAAAATGGAAAAACTTGAAGATGAGAACGTGTCTTTGGATTTTACGGTGCAATCTTTGATAAAAGAACGGGACAATGTCAAATTAGAATATCAAAAGCTTTTTAATTCAATCAAAAAGACACGGTCTCAAACTCAAATGGAAATGGACGAATTAATTGCTCATGTCTCTGAGAAAACATATGCATATGGTGTTATTCGTGCTGAGAATCAAAAACTTTTTTTACCATATCTAAGTTAAAAACTAGACTGGCAAATGTTGAAAAAGGTAAGTCTGTAAATACTAAGTTTGACAAGACAAATGGTTCTCAATCTCTTCTTTGTGTCACACCATTAAACAAACATGTTATTCAAAAGAAAACGGATGTTTAAAAATCAGAAGAAAACCATGTCGTGTCAAAACCAGTCACTTTACAGACTTCACCAGCCAAACAAAGCGGAGTGAATTCGAACAAAAATGTCATAGCACCTGGAATGTACAAAGTTGTCACAACTCATGAATCACAAACAAACGAGGCTAAGCATGATTTATCTTCTACAGGAATGAATGCTGCATCTAGTGTTAGAAGACCAATGAATAGAGATTCACATGTCAAGAATAGTGTCTTAGCTAACTCTAAGAAGCCAGCAAAGAAAGTAGCAGTTTACGTTAGGAAAAATAAGCAAACAGATATCACATCTGAAAATGTTATCTCAAACAAAGAGAATGTAATTGATGTTGATGTTGCAAACGCTTCTAAAGCGAAAACTTTGTTATGTGTTTCTTGTATGCAAAATGTGCTTATTCCATGCCATGATAACTGTTTTGCAAATTATAAATTGAATGTGCATTCGAATGTTCGTAGAACCTTATCCACTAAATCTAGAACACCAAAATCTTATGATACTACTTATGTAGTTCACAAGACTAGGTTTTCTAAGGAGTCGACACTATCTAAGTCTTTAGATACTACTTATGTAGTCTCCAAACCTAAGATTGATGTCGGAAGTACCTCAAAAGCTAACGATAAGGTTTCTAGTACAAAGAAAAGAAATTTACGAGATAAATCTTTAAGCACATACATGAAGAACAAGATTCGAACTAGTCGAATCTGGCAAAAATGGTTTGAATCAAAACCAAATGTTGTTTGGTCTCCTGTTAACACAAAACCGAATGGTCAGAATAGTCGTTCATCTGAAAAACAATCGGTCTCTGTTAAGAAATGGGTAGTCAAATTGCCCACTTGTCCATGTGCTGTACTTTATTATGAGTACCACAAGTGTCAATTGTGTTTTTAAGAGTTTTTATAGTAAACTACTAAGTTAATAATACATAAAAACAAGGTTTTTATAAAGAAACATACATGAATACTTAGGGGCTGTCTTAATTCGAATTTTGGACAGTAGGTTTTGATATAATATAATAATAATACGTCTCGTGACGATTCCGAAATGATAAGAAACTTGAAAAACCGATCTATAACGAAAAAGATACGTTAAAAACGAGTTTACGACTATAAATACTTTATAAAACTATTTTTATAGAAAGTTACTATTCATGGCAGTAGGTTGGAGTTTATAACACCTAAAATATGATATAACTTTTGATTACGAGATCGTACACGCAAGAATCATTCAAAACGGAACTATAACGAGTAAATTACGGCATTTTCGATAATTAAAGTTTATAAAAGTAATTTTATAAACTATGAACAGTAAAAAGTACTATTCATCAGCGGGATTAACTTTATAAAATATAATACCTCTTTTAATAACAAAAACGTACTCGAAGGAATCACTAAAATCGGGATTAAAACGAATAAGTTATCGCGATTACGAGTTTACGCTAATTAAAGCCTAAAACGACAAATGAGCTGTTGTGAACAGTAATTTTACTATTCATCACAGAATTTTAAAAACTTTAAAATGTAATATTTTGATTACTCGTCTTACTACGAAGACGTGGACGTAAGAAACGCGAGCAACGGGCTTAAAACGACCAAGTTAGGTCATTTTTACGAAAAGTATATTTATAAACGTTTTCACTTTATAAA
>BQNB010092258.1:0-26662 GCA_026074375.1 Tanacetum coccineum | reverse complement strand
GCTTTCTCATTCCAAACGCTCCATGCCTTGTCCTCTTAAGCGGCCCATGCCATGTCACCGAAACACCCTATATATATATATATATATATATATATATATATATAAGGAGATTACTATATCCTCTAAACCATTGAAACTGTAAAAACTAAAAATTTATGAGAAGATTACCATACCTCTATTCAAATTATAAAAAATAAAGGAGTTGTTTTTGAGCATATGAACTGTTGTGCGTAATTAGATGTTGGGGAATATTTAAGGCAAGCACTGCCTGCAGTCATCAAACATGAACATAAGACTTAGTGTTTGCCAATCTTTTTACTTATGATTTTTATACAATCATGGATTGGCTGCCCATGTCACGTACAGTCGAAAGAGAATTGTTGCAGAAACTATCCATTAATGGAAATAAATTTTCTAATTAAATAAGTAATAAGCAAACCAGGCGTATTACCATAGTTGTTTTGCTTAGTTTTTATAAGGAGAAAGCAACATATACCTTACCTTAAGTTATTCCAGGAGACTTAAATTTTCTAATTGGTTCATCAATGACAACATGCAACATGACATGAGAGATTTATGCTTAGTGCATTTAGTTGTGATGATCTGCATCATGCCCTTGCAGGCCTTGCTTGGACTTTTGTTTCCTTTATCATATGATAATGTCTCGATAAATTCAGTAAAATAACACATGCTATCCATGTTGGATTTGGTATCAATTTTTCTAGGATGAATCCATATAGATTTCATTATATCACCACTTAAAGGAAGTTTTTACATGTTTTACATGATTAAACAGTGGCATTCTTTACTTTTGTATTCTTCAGAGAATTTTTATTGGTTTGATTTCCAGCGTAGTCTAGATAATTTGTATGAAGGCCTCTTATATTGTCCCTTTATTGATGTGCTTTTTTGTTATTTTTTACAAAATGCATGTTTGGGTTTCAGGTAGGTATTGGACCAAAATAAAACACCTATTAATCGAGACAAAGGGGGTGTTTGGATAAGCTCATTTACAACTTATCATTTATGAGCTTCTTTGAGTTTGAAAAATCTCATAAACTCGTTTTTTGGCTTATCAACTATTAGTTTGAGCTTAGGTATACATTATTAACATGATAAACTCATAAGTCTGAAAGATTGTGCTAGTGATTGCTTCCAAATTCAAATAAACTCATAAGAAAAAAGTCTAATCCAAACACCCCTTACTTATTGTTATTTTGAGAAAAAAAAACTTACCAAAAATTGAATATCCAAGACTAAAAAAAGTTGCATATGCGATGAAATAGACAATTCATGCATATCACATAAGGGAGCTAAAAGGAACAAATTTGCCATGAAAGATTTACCTCATCATAATTTATAGCTCCATGTGACAGTGCCCCGTAAACCTTTTGACATTTTTCTAACCTTGTCGATCTCACTTTCAGATTTTCTGCCCACGAATTTTTTTTTAGCAAGACGGCGATATGACTAAACACACAAATTTGTGAAGAAAAAATTTCTTCCCTAACCTGTTAGCCACAATTGTTGGTATAGTAATTCGAGGTTTTGCATGCTTTGTCTTTGTACAAAGTATAATTCCTGTCAAGAAGTACGAAAAAAGATAGAAATGAGTATACGTTATTTATATTATAATCATTTCAAGTTATATTAGTAAACATAATGATATACTAAAATGATAATCAGTGAACACATTATCTAAACACCCCCAAAGTATGATTCAAGACTATAAACTCTTTGAAAGTAAGGTTATCCAAACATGTTGCATACAGTGCTATGCAACATGAAAGAAACTACAACAAAGAAGATAAATTCTGATATTTGTGAGGAAAACTGTGTGACCTTTTAAAACAAAAACGATTTTGAAAGGGGTCAAATGGCTTAGTGTCTGGTCGGGTTGGCTCGCTATGTTTCAATTTCTCCTTAGTATTATAACAAACAACAAAGTTATACACATTTTTTCTAACTATTACTTTTTGTGAAGAGCAATGCAAACCTACAAAAATACTGCATTTGAGTAGGGGAAATAGACAAATAAAAAAACACGTACCCAGGTTTATACATAAATGGATTACCCAGACACTGGAAGGCAATAATGGTGACGCAGGGTATCAATTCCCTAAAGAAAAGTTGCAATAAAAATCTTAGACGACTGATGAGATCTATACACATACACACATGTGTGTTCATCTTATAATTAGTTGAGTTAAAAGAATGCGACAGGTACATTGCAGACGAACTCACTCGGTGCGTTAGTTTTATTCTGTCCAGGCCGAGCCAAACAGTTAAGATTTTATTTTATATAATTGTGATTTAGTGGCATCAGAAATAATCAATCCCACTCCAATTTTCTGTGGCCAAATTTCAAACTACAAATAAATTCTAAGATTTACGCTAAAAATACTATGTGGGTGTGTGGACTAACCCAAAGAGAAGCTCTAACAGCAGAAAGAGAGAAATAGCATCACCAATGTCCATTCCCGTTTCGACAATTATGGACATCGGCACCCTGCATAGCATGGCTTACGACTTCTAAATTCAGAAAGTAGAAACAATAAGATTAGAGGGTGTATATTAAGTGTGAAAATTGTGAATAAGCATGTAACTTTTAGGTAGTTAAAAGAAAGATCATAATTTTGCAAACTCTATCTTTTCGAGCGGATTTGGGCACATGTTAGAGTCAATAGGTGTTCCTAGTATTCAGATCGTAAAAAACACCTTCATGAAGCTTAACCTTCAATGGGTTGTCAGGAATTATGTTTTGAAATCGATAATCTAATAATCAGTTAGTGTTATTGTCGTTGTTTTACACGTAAATCCTTAACTTCGTCAAAATTTTCAAAACAATCAAATATTTAACTATCATAACTTCAAAAACAATGGCACATCCAAACAGTATATTCTACAACCCATATAACCGATTAACTAGTTTTCGCTATTCCAATCACATAATCACTTGAAAGAACACATGTGATATGCCTCCTCAAACGACGATAAGATTTAACAAAAACAGATTGTCGTGTTTTTATACAGCAGATAACCACCACTATGATATATATGTGAATGAAAATGGAACGCTAGAAAAGAAAGAAATGAGGAATTTTCACCTGATTAAAGGCGCCCGCGACAAAAAGAACTACTGCAACGATGATGTATGCAGGATCTTGGACTTTCCTTTGGGTTCAAGAAACGACTGAACCACATTCCATAGCACCTTAAACCCTGAAATAGCATTTATGATGAAGATCCGATTAAGTGTCTGCATATTTAATATTGGGAATTAGAGTTTGGAAACAACATACTAATTTGCTCAAAAATAACATTTTTTACGTTTCTCCACATATTAATGTCACCAAAAATAACGTTTATTTACTTGTGTCGGGTTACCGTCTTTGCTAACAGCGGAAGCAATTCCAAACACTATCTCCTACATTGCCTTATGTACTACTTCTTGTTTCAAAGCACGTATACACATTCAAGTATTTTAATAGACCCAAATTCATAGTTGATTATACCAGTACATGCTAAAAAACAATTTTCCTTTGAAGATCTAACAAACATCAACCCAAAAGCTATCACTACATTATACAAACAAATAAAAGACGGTCTAATTTTTTTTAAAAAGCCGACTTACCAATATTCCGCGGCTCTTGTTCTCCCGCACTGGTTGTCTTAAACGTACTCGAAGATATTGTATTATAGTATGCACTTAGCTTCGACTTTCATTGATGACTATCAAATTGATAAAATACACTTCTTAAACTCTATTTAATATAGATAACATAACTTTAAGACGCTAATCTTGAAGGTTAGAAGAACTTACCATATTTTCATTTCTCTTAAAAGTTTCATCAACCACTTGTTAGGCACCCACTTGACCGATACTTTTCACACCATCAACCACAACTCCACTTCCTGAACTGATTCTCAACTAAGTGGATGGCAAGAATCAGTTTTTAACTCGAATTTGTCAAATATGAAAGCTGCAATGCAAAAGAACATCACAAATCAAAAGTTATCTCTTAAGTATTGCATATAACCTCCGAAACCCTTTTTTAAGGTAAATAAATCATTTTAAACAATTGTCCGACACAACTTGAGCATAGAGAACACTATACCTTTTAGAACAACCCTTGACAACATAGATAAGGTCGTCATCAAGGCACTTTGGGACCCAATTTCTGCTGTGCATACAAAGAACGAAGCACCTCAACATGTGCTACCTGACTCAAGTTATAGCCTGCAAGTAACAAACATTTTTTCAAACAACTTGTGTACATAACATAAAACTCACCTATTAGAACAAAAGCAATTAAAAAAAATTCTACATAAACTATAAAAATATATACACATTTTATCAAACGCTTTATATGCATAACATAAGATTAATCTGATTAATAAAAAAAAGTTTAGGAATATAAAAAATCACAAATTCAAATATGAAAAAAGATACATACTTTATCATGATCAAGTCTCCAAATTAAACAAAGCTCACATCACAATTGACCATAAAGTAAATAAAAAGCAAAGGAAGATCTGGTGAAATATCTTGAAGCTCAAAACCAAACATATGGTGCATTAAGAAAAGAAATTATGGTTTAATGATTTTGATGTTCTGGGTTTGTGGATTTATGGTTTAATGTTTTGATGTTGTTGAGCTTGGTTAATGATTTTGATGAATGATAAGCGGCGAAATCACAGGTGGTGTGTATATTTGAAGACATGTGTTTTGGGTCTGGACAAAAATTAAAAAAAAAGAATCGGGTTGGACCTGGGTCAACGACCGGTTCCGGACACCTCGCCGACGGGTCGATCCTGTCGGAGACCCGACATTAAATGCAACATTTATGACATTGTGTTGGCTTTTAATTAAATGTATAATATGGATCTTTAAAATCAATAAAAAAAATAAGATACAATCAAAACTTTTCGATCAGAAACTTTTTTTTGTTTGACCTTATCAATCCAAACATAGAAACGAATTACCGAACGAACATTCTTTTTTTTCATCATCTTGAACCTGGCTCTTGATACCATGTAGAAATCAAAGAGGGAAAATGACAATTGTATTATCAGATTCAACTAACTAATTATAATACAAAGACATTATATAGGAAATAAACAAACCTAACCCTAATAACAAAACATGCCTAAACAAGTGGGCCTGACCAATAGGCTTTATTATCTAACAACTTACAGTAGAAGTGAACCAAAGTTGAAATTATGGTTATGCCATGAAATTTACACACGGGTTGATTTATGTCTTCTGACTCCAAAACGTACTTTTGATAATTAAAATCTCATAGATCATTTTATTGAAAATATTAATTTTAAATTATTATTAGGAAATAATATACTCTAACTCAGTTATCAAAGCCAACAGATCTTCCGCTAGAAAAAGACACCAAATAGCCTAATCTGACTAATTCAACATGTTTATTATCACTTGAATATATGTTTGTATAAATGACCAAACTACTCTGACTTCCTTCTAACTGAATTGTAAAGAACCAAACTAAGTTTAATAAATTCCTTTTGGGAACTTTTAGAAATTATTACAAAGAGTAAGAGCATCCACTATTGTGAAGCTTTAGGGTCCGTTTGTTTGACGGTTTCGGCTTTACTTTTGGATTTGGCATCATGAATCTGGTTAAAAAGATGGGCCCATTAAATTGGCTTTTTATTTACGATACTCAAATCTAGTAGGTATACCTAGGTTTTAAAGGAATCCAACCACATTTTTTTGTCTTGTTCCACTATAGTGGGCCCTCAAATAATATTATCTTTGTCTTATTTTTATTGTCCTCATTTGATTTTTTAAAGTTTTTTTTTTCAACTTTAATATTTAATATTTTTGTTTGTGTTATATAATATTTTATAAAAATTATATCAATGAAAATACATTTAAAAACCAATCTATTCATATATTTTACATCTAAGTATTATATAACACAAAAAAATATTAAAGGATAAAGTTGAAAAAAAAAGACTTCAAAAAGTTAAATAAGGACAATAAAAGTGGGACGAAAAGAGTATTAAACATACATTTTCACTTGCAATTATTTTATAATAATAAAGTTAATTATTTTTATTTTATATATATTTAAAATATAATATTTTAATTTATATATTTTCTCTTTCTTACTTATTTTTTTTAAAACTTACATCAAACCTAAATTCAAATCCTAATGTTAATCATAATCTTAATTCTAATTCAAATTCAAATCCCTTGACAAGCCAAACGGACCCTTATATAGGTTTATGATCACTAAATTATAAACCTTTTAATGTTACAAACTCATGTTCATTATGTATAAACCTTTTACAACATTTCAAATGATTCAAAATAACACATGTGATAAATTATGAAGAGGTTTAAGAATATGAACCTCTTCATGTCACGTGTGCAAGAAACAAACGATCACTATGTTTAAAATGATAGCTAAAGCTTTATATAAGTTTTAGACCTTTTGATAAAACAACCACAGTAGATGCCCTAAGAGTTGTTTGATGTAGCTTGAACTTTAGTAATCTTCATGGCTTTGAGGTCTTGGTGTTTGCTTGTTTGGTTGTGGCTTCATGCTCTCTTCCTCATTTTTTAAGACCGACTGTCTACACAAAGTCAGCATGACTGCAACGGCTTTGAGGTGTTGGTGTTTGCTTGTTTGGTTGTGGCTTCATACTCTCTTCCTCCTATAAAACCGGTCGTCTACGCGAAGTCAACATGACTACAACTCACCTTTTCCCACAGTAAACCATAAAATCCTTTCATATAATGGATCAGTTGGCGATGTTAAGCTGTGGGATTTGAACCAACGCCGTTTCGGACAAGAGCCTAAATCTGGCGGCGCCTGAGACCACTCGGCCAAAACTATCGGATGATTATTGTCAATAAATGTTAATATTAGTACTAACATTAATATCGGAATTACAAGGTTTTGTGACATTTTGGTTTTGAGGTTTTAGCCACAAGGTAGCCTCGTCATAACAAGATATTTAAAGGCTCATACTCTCATGTGTAGAGGCTTATTTATTTTCACTTGATGATTAGTTTAACAATGAGGCACACAACATGATGGAAAGATTAAGTATTGAACTAGGTATATTTGATTTTGTATAGATTATAGGGAAAATATTGCCAAATGGTAACGAAATTTGATGACGGTTCCAATTAAGTTACTCAAACGTTAGACTAATCAGAAAAGTCATTTAAGTTTCAATATTGTTCAATTATTGTGTAATTGTTCAATAAAAACTATCTTTAATGTATTCATATGTGCATTATTTGGTTGTACCTTAACAATAAATACTCACCCCCTGCATTTTACTAAACGCAACCAACCTAATGTACAACCAACTTATGCATGGGTGAAAAGAGAAATATGCCATAAAATAATAACCAAGTTTAAAAGTATTCTATTTTAGCCACTCAAACATAACAATTACATAATAATATAACACTATCAAAACTTTGAGTGACTAAAACGGAACACTTTTTAAACTTGATTATTATTTTACAATTAAAAGAAAGTTGCAATTACTAAATTGAAACAAAACTAAAAGTTGGTTACTATTTCATGATTTTAACCCCAGATTGTACCATGAAAAATGAATCATCCCACATATTAACTCCTTTAGATTTTGGTGGTTAATACTTAAAAACATAAATATGTTTATCACGGGGCCTTCAGACCCGTGCGATGCACACAGGATGACTCTATTTTGTGATTACGTAGTGTTGTATGTAATTGATTGTTGCGCAATGGTATATTGATCATTAAGTTTGGGCGTGCATTTTTTTAAAATGTTAATCTACATAGCCTTATTTTATAGTGTAAATATTTTTCCATTACCATTTTAGGTGATTGTGTGTTTTATGTCTAAATCTTGTGATTCTGTATGTGGTTTATAAGATTAGAGCTACTATTTTCACTGTATTTTTGTAAGTTTATATTCTTGAAGTTTATTGGTTAGTTATTGGTTTATATTTCATGATGTCTATTTATTTTAAAAACTGTTAGCATAAATCCGAGACTTATATTTGTGGTTTGTTAATGAAATGCTTGGTTGAGCTAATGGTTGTACTATGGTTAAAATTTAAAGATAATGGGGTTGATTTGTCTAATTTAGAAACTTGGAGTTTCTAGTTTGTTTAATTTAGAATGCATGGGGATTTAGTTTGGTTTTTTCAGAAGTGCAAGGGTTTAGGGTTCTTCTTTTGGTTTTCCCTCTTAATTGGATTTGACGGTTTATGCATTGCCTTTCAGTTTCGCCGGCTAAGTTTCCAGTATCATGATGGTTCACATTAATCCTCTCTATCACAGCCACAAAATGCATCTATATATACCACTAATTATTTTAATCTTGATCATTCATTCTAATCTTCTCACACATAACTCTCACCTACTTTTTTTACTCATTTGATTCAATGGCTTCTGGATCCTCGAATGTTCTGGCAAGGCGTGCTATTGATGAAATCTCAGAGTGTTGTGGTGAGACTGAAACACCCAAATACATGAAGTTTTTTATCTTCCAAGAAATTACTGAGTGCAGGCGTTTGATTAGGGTTCTCTGTGATGAAGTTGATATTGCAAAGAGTGCTTTAGGTCAGGTGAATGCGATGATTGCTGAAATGGAAGCTATGGATGATCCGTTTGAGTATGTTGACAGTTTGGGTTGCTTGAAGGATAGCAAAAGGATCTTGGGTTGGAAGATTATGGGTTTGAATCAGAGGATTGAAGACACTTAGGGTCTTGGTAGTTTTTTGGTCTAATGATAATTGTCTACTAATGTTGATGTTTTCTTATTTCTAGCTTATGTTTTGGACTGGTTGTAGTTGAAGCTTGTATGAACAATGTTAATGGGGGTTTTAATGAAATATGAATGCTATGATCTTAATCTATGTTTTCGTTTTTACAATGTTTAATTTTTATGTTTGTGAATTGATGTTTGTTATCCTGACATGTGAATGAAAGGTTTGATATTTTACTGTAATGATTAGTAGCTTTAGTCTTTTGAAGTGAGAAATGGTTTAAGCTATTTATGGCTATCAATTTGTTATTGTGTAGTTGCGAATGATAATGAATAGTTGATGTAAGCTTTTGATGTGAGGAAGCTATTAAGGCTCTTTTGTTTGTTAATTTGTTGTTGTTTTGGAGTTGCTACGGACAATATTCACAACTCCAGGATGTTTAAAATTAGCTCATGTTATCGACCTATCAATAGATGTGTGATTGTTTTTAATATCACTTTCGGCGGCATTGTTGTCCCTTTCCTTTAAGTTCTGTTGATTTAAGGTTTTGATGTGTGAAATGCAAGAAGGCAGTTTTATGTTGAATCTTTCTCTTCTTTCACGGCTATGAACTGAGGTGAAACTAAATGGTAATCTCCAGTGCTGTCGTTTGCATGTTTTTATATTGTTTGGTTCAAACTTAAGTTGTTTCAATAATATAATCATGTTTACGCAGCTTAGATATTGTATTTGGTATGTTTTATTGTCTGTTGCTTGGTGTTTGGTTAGTGCAATATGTAGATTTAGCAACATGGTAAATGGCATTACTGGTCGCAGTTTGTATCTAATAATTTTTATTTATTAGCCAACAGAAATTTGTTTTCCACATGTATAGGTTGTTTCAGAAGAAGTGTAGCAGGATATTGCCTGAAGTGAGCACCTCTTGCATATGAAGGTGTGTTTTACGATGTCATGTCTTTATCTTTTATAATGCTTTCTTTCTGTTTATGATGACTCAGTAGAAAATGGTTAGGCAAGGTATGTAGGGCGTATGTTGTGCATTTGGTTTTCTATAATTTATTGATTGCAATTGTTATGGTGCTGAGACAATGATAATAATTGCAATAATTTAAACATTAGTCTTATATGTAGGTAGTTCTCCTAGGAAACGTTGTTGAAGGCCTCCCTAAAAACTATGTTACGCGTGTGATTCTTGAATTCCTTATCCTCATCTTCAATCATTAAGATCTTTAGCCCGTCTAGACTTGTGACCCGAGATAGTGCCACGTAAAGCTGTCCATGACTGAACACAGGGTTTGGTAAATAGAGGCCCACATAATTTAGATATTGCCCTTGACTTTTATTAATTGTCATTGCGTAGCACGGCTTGACTGGAAATTGTCTTCGTTTCAATATAAACGGCCATTTTGATTTTGTAGATGACATCGCAATTCTGTGTATGATGATGGTGTCTCCTACATGTGATCCAGTCAGGATTTTAGCATGAATAACAAATTAGGCAAGATCAGTGATGATGAGCCTCGTCCCGTTGCACATACCCTGACTTGGGTTTATATTCCGAATGAGCATTATTGAGAGTTCCTTTTTTAAGCAGAGGGCATGGGGGCATTCCTTGAAAATTTAATGAATTTAAGAACTCGATTGGGTATAGGTCGTGTTGATCTGCAGTATTTGTGGATGCTTTACAGATTTCGTCTGCACTATTGTAAGTAACAGGGGCCCCTCCCAATTTTTTGAACATGTTTTTGTTGATTGCATCAGCATCATCATTCCTTGGGGTTAGAATTGCTCTTTTTGTAAGATATTCATCATCACCTTGCCTTGAAGTGAAATCGGGGTACGTTTCTGCAATAATCTGCTCAATTGGAGAGGTCCATGATTTGATAAGGAATTCTTCTGGAATCTCAATCCACGTTGGCTCATCTTCTGATTCTTTTTTTTAGCTGGTAATTTCCCATCACCCACAGCCAGTACCCATATATTGAAATATTGTTTTCGATTATCAATTTCTCCATTGCAAGCATATTCATTTACACGCATGCTACGTGTTAGCGTGAAAACCTTGCAATACTTCCACAACTTTGATTGGTTTATGCAACCTTGAATTACCTCTGGTCTTTTAGCATTTGGAATAACTGGCAGAATCTGCCGAAAGTCCCCTCCGAGCAATACCGTCATTCCTCCAAAAATACGATTTCTTCTGGCTTGATTTTTGCATCCTAATATATCTTATAACGTCTTGTCTAATGCTTTAAAAGTATATCTTTAAGTCATGGGTGCCTCGTCCCAAATTAGTAGCCGAACATGCTGCAATAGTTCTGCTAAATGGGTTCCTTGTTTGATACCGCATGTGCTATTCTCCATTAGCTCCAGTCATATAACAAATCTGCTATGAGTTGTTCTACCTGCTGGTAGTAACAGTGACGTAATGCCTATTCCAATTTTACAATGAATCTTGTAATAAGCAGTGTAATATAATTTTTTAATAATAAAACAATCCGTAGATATGTATTAAAGATCTTACCTGAAGAGGCGACAACAAGCATAATCATTTGTTCTAATCTAAATCTTGCAATTATGGTCTTGTATAAGAACGTTTTCCCTGTTCCTCCTAGTCCATGGATGAAGCAAAATTGTCCTTTGTCATTGTGCACAGATTCAATAATCTGTTCATATATCAAACGTTGTTCGAGGTTTAGCATTGAATGAAGCTTTTCATGTTCTACCTTACTCTTGTTTGCATCAAAGGAGAGTGCTTCTCTGAGTAAACGGTTGTCCAAGTTTGTTAGCAGATTTGGATTAGGTTGTGGAAGATCTTTGAAATCTGTTAAAGATTTACCATGTGTATTTAAAAGATCTTGGATTTCCAGTAGGCAATAGTTTCTAACTTGTTCATCCGACAAATTCAGCTCAGGATATATGTAATGTTTCCTTTTTTTATCTAAGATATCCTCTAATAATCTGACCCAGTTCTCTTCCCATAGTTTAAGTGGTCTACTAACATCACAGAACAACAAAATTATAACAAATAAGTCACGTAGTTGTGGCGCCATCGCCCAAATACTTGCTTCTGCGATATTATGTGTCCATTCCTTGTCATCGTTCAGCAGGCCATACGCAAAGCATGCTGCTTTGAAGGTGGCATAGTTTATTTTGTTGACCATATTCAGATCTGTAAAAGACTAAGCACCTCTAACAACATTCAATAACATTCTCAAAAAATATAGTTCTCCAGAAGCAGGAGTCACATAAACAATCCTGCCTACGCATTTTTTTGTTTCCTTTTTTCCATTTTTTGTCTTTTGCGTGCCAAACATAGTGCTATGGTATTTCAGCATATGTATATTATCTGGCCTCCGGATATTCCTTGTTTAACTCAAACCACTCATTGAACATTGTAATGCTGACGCCTTCCCTTTCTAGTAGAGCTGGAAAATGTTTAGAGTTGCGCAATGTGATCGTGTTTTGATCATTCAACATTTATGCGTGCGTGGTATTTGAGCAACAGATACCTATTGTAAGGAACCACATGTCTATTGTCGTAGGTAAATTTTCCTTTGACGGCGGTGATTTTATTATCTCTATGACGATAAACAGGGTATCCATCTTCATTGATAACGGTCTCTGCAAGGAATTTTTTGGGGAAATGTTTTAAACATTTTCCCTCGTTGGTACATGGCGCGTGTTTTGCCTCTACCCCGCATGGTCCGTACAACATGAATTCTGAAACCAACTTGTATGCGTCTGGATCGTTTGTTGGACATGGTAGTTCTGCTAAGATTATTTTGTTGATTTGATCGGGCGTCCTGCACTTGAATTCTTCTTCTAGCCACAAGAGTATATGTGCGTGCGGGAGGCCTCGCTTTTGGAACTCTATTACGTATACAACTGAAAGGGAGTATAATGTAGTTAGCAGGTGGTGTTAAAAAAACTTAGACGAAGTAACTAATTGACTTTATGAAATGATATACATTACCTGCGCAATATTTTCCAAAAATATGATGTTTGGTCAGATCCTCTAAAAGGCCTATTAGTTTCATTTTAAAAACCTGAGTCCTTACTTCTGGACGATCATGAGATTTCTGACCCGGTATGTAAGCCAACATCTCAGCAATCTCAGGCCATTTTAGGTTCGAAGTGAAAGTGATAAACATGTCTGCATTACCATATGTCCGACATAAAGCCATTGCGTCTTGATAATTATGCATCATGTATCTTGGACTCCCTACATAAGTCCGAGGCAAAACTATTCTCTTTCCAAGTCCAGTTGCACTTGTGTCTCCTCTTGTCACATCATCGCAAAGGTTGTGATACAGATCTATGCGGAGCGTGTCTTGGTTGTTTCGTGTCCAGTTAAGCCGTTGTTCTTCAATAGCCGTGAAGGCGTCAACTAAATACTGTTCAAATAGTCTGCCTCCTCTTAACAACGTGGTGCCTTGGTTTTGTCGCTGCTGAATTATATAGGCATACCATTATTTCATTGTTACATATCTACATTTTGTTTTCCGAGTTCCTTTATTGGTGTTATAAGGTATGTTTTCATGGTATCCATCTTCACCAAATGGAAATAACAGAGGGTATTGCAGCGCTATGTAGCTTGGGTGTAATTCTGAAATGCGCTGTGGGCCAGTGTTGTCTTGTTGACTACTATATCCTTAATAGGAAGGCCGTCTCCAAAATCATTTATGATGAGAGCCGATACTTCAGATATAGTTGGTACGTTGTATTGTCTTGTTGTTGTTCTCTCGCTTAGCAGCCTAAGCCCAAAGTTAGCATCACCATGTGAATGACACCATTCCTTTGCCATTCAAAATGATTTGGCCATTGCGCTGGTCTGGTCCAACATTTGTATCAGGTTGGCTACTATGTTTTCGTCGACTGTTTTTGGTGTTTCTTTACTCATGAACGCTGACATCCTATTCCTGATTTCATTCTGCGTGTCAAAGAAGTACAGTTATGCATATCTCAAGGGAACGCCTTCTGCTGGAAGTACGAAACCTATTCAATGATAATTCTGACCATTTATTCTGAATGTGTATGGTCCTCTACCTGAATTAACTGAATGGTCGATTCTGGCTCCGAAAGATGTGAAACAAAACATACTATTGTACACTCTGATATGATCTTTAAACTTTGATGTTGTAGTAGTTTTTTTAATGGTTGAGGTGTGTCATTGAATCTGGGTAGTAGCACTTTACCGTCCTAGCAACAAAGAGAGAAACTTGGAGTTACAGCCTTTCGGCTCTTCTCACTTCTCTCATTGTACCACATGGTGGCATTACACATAGAGCACTGGTGTGAAGGAGGGCCTAGGTTATGATAAACAATAGGAACACCTGCATCAGTATTATTTATGATTATCAAGGAATCAACATCAATCGATGGACATGCAAAGATTGTGTAATTTCAGTTAGTGTGTTGTAAAATTACCTGAAGAGGTCAGGGCTGCCATTTTGGGTGGGTTTTTAACTGCATATGTAACGGCTTTTATGAGATCGAACCATGTTGCATGAAATATTCATTTTATGTATACAACACCCTGAGAATACATATTATTTAAGTAAAATATATTTTTTTCTAGAATTGTTTGATAAAGTGAATACCTTTGGGCCTTCTACTTACACGGGTATGTGCGTACTTTGAAGCTGAAGATGTTCCTGTTTGATTTAAATGTATATGATTAGATGTTTAAGTGATTGAGTTACTTTTACATCTAGATCATATGTATAGTATATTTTAATGGAAGAATATGTTAGTTGTGTGTCTTTACCTGCGCCGGCTGCAGGTATATCTGTTAGCCTTAATCCACAGTAACTGTGGATTTTTCCATCTTGTCCAATATTTGTATTGGAAGTCAAGAATATAGATTTGTTGAGCATGTTTGCCAATGTGGGAATGCTTGGACGGTCGGCTGAGGAACCTATAACATAAAGATATAAAGGATTGAAATGGGAGATATTATCTATAGGGATCCAAAGGTCTGTAATGCAAGTTTACCTTCATTCATAGTTGATTAGATAATGTGTTTGAGTTCTTCTGTAATTTAGTGTCTGAATGTCAGGTTAGGATTTGAATAGATATAGGATTGTAACATTCAACTGGCTGACTCTTGGATATCCTTTTGTTTATTTGTACATTTAGTGTGTAAGTAAATACCATGTCAAGAGTTACTTTGTGTTTATATATCCCATAAATTTTCTCCATTCATCACTCTTTCCACCATCAATCCTATCCACTCCTTTAATCTGCTCTTTTACAACTTCTCCAAAACAATTCGTCTCAATTTTGTTTGAAATGGCATCTACTAGACCCGGTAACGTTATTGCAAGGCGCGTGACAGATGATTTGATTGCATTTAGTGGTGAAACTGCTGTCCCAAAATATATGAAATTTTTTCTTGATTAAAAGGTTGCTGAAACTCGCCGTTTTGTGAACCGAATGGGAGAAGAGGCGGATGCTATTAGGAGTTGCATTGCTCAGACGACTGCTATTATTGCAAAAGTTCAAGCTATGGAAGACCAAGATGAGGTGCATGATAGCTTGTTGGCTGCTAAGGATGCTAAGCGTGGTGAAGAGAGTAAGCTATTGGCATTGCATAAAGTGATTGTTGAAGCCTTAGAAGAGATTGAAAGCCAAGGGCACAATGTGGCTATGTTAGATGGTGAGCACAATGGTGTTTAGAGTAGGGGATGGTGTGATTGTTTGTCCTTTGTTACGGTGGTGATGGTATTAGTATGTTTAGTTGTTTGGCATGTTAGTCTTTGTTTTTAATTTGTATGAACCTTGGAAACCGAATGGGTGTTACTTGTTTTAATGAATAGCAATATTAGGTTGGAGAGTTTTTGGAACTGGTTGTTTGTTTGGATTAGTTGTAGCATCCAGATTATATAACTGTTGGCACTGCATTGATGTGTGATTTAAAGCCTATGTCGCTCTGTACACTGACCATGAATTGTTTAGATTGATGCATGAATGTGTGGTGTTGGAAACTGCAGTTACAAAAGGCAAAGGGTTAGGGAATAGTTTGAGCCCTAGTTAATTGTCATTAGTATATTTAAATCCCTGCCTTAATTTTTTGCATAGGTAATAATGATTGTGAGGCTGAGCAGTTACTTTTTACTTGGATGCCTCCTGAGTTTCTATCATTGCCTATTTAAATAGGAATTCTGTTTTAGTTTTCCATATCATAGACACATCCATACTCTTTGATTTAGGTTTTTGACAATGGCTGCCCTTTATATACTTGATAAGTTAAGTGAGGTTGCCAATTCATCTCGGCTTGAAGATAAGATGAAGGTCGTGTTTAGTCGAGCACGGGATTCAGATGAATCTTTTATCGAGTTATTGCGTGAGCTCTGTTCTGCCATTAGGGTGTCTATAACTAAGGATCGGAGGTTGATTGCTGAATTGGAGGCGTTAGGACAGTGTGCAGATGTATTGAAGTCTTTGGAATACATGAGGGAGATGGTTGCACGGGATTCTGCAAGGGTAGGAATTTTGGAACAACTCTTCGCAGGTGCCTATGTTGGGATGCGTTTGAAAGCTGAGTATGCAGCTGACATAGGAGAAACGGTGTAGGATTTCATAGGTTGTGGTGTTTTGTTAGGTTTATGAATAAGTAAGAGCCTGGATTTGAAATGTTATCATGTTAACATCTGAATCAAAGCTGTAACCTTTTGAATGGAATAAATGAATACATTATGTTATTGTTGTTACATTTGGTTATGGTTTATATATAATTATATTGAGATCCAGTTTAATGAGCATTTTGACCTGGTTTGTAGTTCTATCTCAAGTGTCATGGGTTATGTAGGATTTCCTTAACAGATACGTAATGTAGTTAATTGTGCAGGTGGTAGCCAGTTGTATATGTAGTTATGCTCTAATTTAGTAGCTCCAATGGAATTTTGGTGGCCTGGCCTTTTGAATTTTAGCGTTGTTGTGGTGTGATAATACTTGTTTAAATGTAAAGTTTTATCCATGTTGTATCATATTGTCTCATGGTCTGCAAGTAATATAGGATAAAAAGTAAGAATAAGTGATGGAAGCATAGTTGTTTTTAATGCATTTTTTTCATTCTCATTTGTTGGTTTAGATAATGCATTAATGTCTGTAGTTTGTTTCAAGCTTATATGTAGATACGTAGATAGGAATTTTTCTCTAGTTTTGTCTGTTTACAAAAGTGCTCTAAATTTTAGAGCGGGTGGATATGTGGAGATATGATAATGGTTTTAGTGTTCTTTGATGTTTCATTTGTTTTGGTGTGCATGAACTGTATTTGCAGAGTGGGAGTGTTGATTGTTTTATCTGTTTACACGTTTGTATTATAATAGGTGCAGCCCTCATGAAGCGACAAAACATGAGTGTACTGGTTCTTTTCATTTCCTCATTATTCGATGACAACGTGAAAGTGGATTTTGCTGCTATTTGGGAATTTAATATGAAGAAACCTGATACAGGTTTGTACACTAATTAGCTCATTTTAATTTGTTATTCTTTATTTGGAAAATGGGCGATTGTTGTAGTTTTTCTTGCAAATAGCATTCATTAAAGATTTTATTGATACAGGTTTGTACTCTAATTAGCTCGTTTTAATTTGTTAATCTTTATTTGGAAAATGGGCGATTGTTGTAGTTTTTCTTGCAAATAACATTCATTAAAGATTTTATTCATTAAAGATTTTCTTGATTGAATTCTTGGTATGACCATTTAGTTATGCGAGTGGTATATTTGAGCATGCCGATTTATATTCAGTTCACTACCACTGTCTCTACTTGTTGTTGAGTCTAATCTATATAGTATATTGTTTCAAGTGTTTCACACCTGTTAAATCCATGCTTTGATGTATTTTCTTTTCTATTTTATGATGGCTAGATTGTTTTTAGGTCCTGTGAATTATAGGGATCGTAGATGCTAAAATGTTTTTAGATTCTGAATGTGCTTCATAACTTGAATGTTTTTCATTACTTGGATGTTTTTAAAATCTAAAATTGCTTTAGCCAGCAACCTTTATTTAATAAGAGGATTTTTACATTGCAATGTTTTTTTACACTACTTTGTCTATTTATTGTTGCATGTCTTAAACAACCAAAAATACGTGCTCGAATCAGAACTAAATAAATCTAAGGTTGCAGAAATAACATAAAGGAACAACTCTACTGTTTTTAAACAAAACACGTGTTTTGCAAGGAGAAACTAAGCAAAACACAGGGCCTAGTAACATTTGGAATCCAACTTATTCTTTTTTCCTAATTACTCATTATTGAAACTTCAAAAAGACTTTGTGTTATCCTACAACTGTTGCGCCCAACTTTATAATCTTGGGTCCTCTATGCTTAGTCGGCTTCATCATACACGATTCTAAAATCATGATACCCAAACAAAAGCAGGTTAGTACATGACTCAATGTTTTAGTGATCCGAGTATAAATTGACATGCTAATAAAGGCGTACATGTAACTGAACATAGGTAAATGTGCAACCAAGGGAATGAATATACCGATTTTTCCTTTTCTTAGCAGAAGGCTCAACAACCCCCTTTTCCCCTTTGGCATTGGCTGAGTCACTACTATCTTTAGTTTCAGAATCCTCAATGTCCATTCTATATAAATGACACCATATGAGTATATGTGAGTGATTTCAAACCTACTTACTTTGTTGGGGACATATTATAGTCTTTAAAGTTTGTAAGTGTGAATAGTTGGGTGGTTGCTAACCTTAACATTTTTCTTTCCTCGACAGGTTTAGACAGAGTGACAATAGATGGATCCTGTACAATCCTTTTCATTTTCTGAGGCTGGTTATCAGGATAATCATCTAGGTTGCTGGATCCAACACTGTCATCTATTTCTTCCGATGGAAGAATCTATCAGCACGTGAAACTTTCAAAGGTCCCATACTCATAGTATGTATGGGACTTGATTTCCATAACATGAGCAGTACCAATAAGGTTTGACAAAGCAGGCAGCACGTTTAGACGATCTTCTGAAGACTATACATAAAGGTTAGTACAGAAGGTGTTGGGGGTTTGCGCAAAATGCTATAAATATATACCTCATCTACGGTATCCATGAGGGGGTCTGCAGAACAATTGACAAAAGCAGTAGCGGTTTCATTGAACATAACAACAACAGCCTGAGCAGTGTTGTCTGACACGTCCACTTCAAGTCGGTACATGCAAGGAGAATCGTGTAAATGAAAGGTGAATGTTTGCATCCATTTTATTCTAATTTATCCATAATATGTTAAAAAAAGACCCTCTACCTTAATACCGGGTAATCGACTATCTTGTTACACGATTGGCAAAAGAATTAGCCGTCCTGACGGGTTAAAGCCTTCTTACAGGTGTCGCTCCCACATGAAGGGAAGTTCCATCCCTTCCTTGTCCTGATTCCATCGATGGTTGTTAGGATCCAAGATCTGGACTCAACTAGGGTATGAATAACATTGATTGATTAAGCACAGCGGAATAAGAACATAAGAACACAATCAACATTACTAATAAGGTTTTCTTTATTGAACATAAAGAAACTAACTACTACTACTACTACTACTAAACACTCTATGTGTTTCTAGACTCTCATTGGAGAGACTAGCTATCAATGGATACTGTAACCTAGACGCCTCCCCTCTTTATATAATAGAGGGAGGTTACAAACCCTAGCTTACTAACAAAGCTATCTATCTATTACATATTTGGTCCTTATTGTTTCTTCTATCTTCATTTCGGCATATATGTTTTGTAATCTTCAAATCTGTAATTCCCAACAATCTTCCCCTATTTGATATTACAAAACAACCTGCATGAAGAAACAATGCTAAAACATGTCATCACAATAATAAGCTGCACACCATAAATCTTCTTCCCCTTTTTGTAATCATCGAATAGGGGTCTTGTGCAACTTGTAAACGCTTCCCCTCAAGTGATGCATGTAGATGGTTAAGTATTTTTAAACAAATAAGCTTCCCCTTAAAAGTATACTAACCATCTCATGAATCTCGGACTTTAATTGGTTTGAAATAGTAAACTGATTCAGTGCGTACAAGACATGTTTATCACACCTAGTTATGGTTCATCGTTGGTCCCTGACCTACCTCCCCATAACCGTCCATCGAAGTCTCATCGAATCACAACAATAATAAGACTGTTTGATCCCAGATCAATATGAGTATTTATTACCAAACACAAACGTAAATTCGTATCTTAGCTATGATTCATAGTTGATCCCTAATCACTACTCCTCCATAGCTAGTTAAAATAATAATGTGTGCGGTCCCGGACCACTACACGACATTATTATGTTATGTAATAAACCACTCATGAACACCAAACTAAATCAAGAAGAAGTAACCAAGCCATAAGCATCACATCGTCCAAGATCCAAGGGCGTCTAAGGACCTATAATACCAGCAGCAATAACAAGACAATATCGAATAAGGCAAGCAGAAGAAACCATAAGCAGACCAGCAGGAACCATAAAGCCTACCAGTAGGAACCATAAAGCCTACCAGCAGAAACTTATAGCGACCAGCAAAAACCGAGACCAACAATCAGCATGAACATAATGAAACCAGCAAGAACCAAGTGACCAGAACTAACCACACACGACCAACCAGTATTAACTGAAGACAGAATTAACTCGTAAATGACCAGTACTAACCCATCAGGTACCAGTATTATCCTTTTATTCAACCACTTCCATCAACAGCATCCCATAAACTTAGCAACTCTAATATCCACATCTCTCACACATCCTTTAACAACTTGTTGTGACTTTTCTTTTAAACCTGTTGTTTTCATTGTAACTATGACCACCTGCTGCTGCTGTTATCACACGTCCACCAGCAGATCCATAAAGTAGATAAACTAAAACAGTAGAAACAAACATAAAACTCGTACATATACTTTTTTTTAAGTATCCAGACGACGCCTTAAAAGTGTCACAAAATCGTCGCAAAATCTATCACAAAATAGCATTTCCTTCCTCCTATATGCTTTAGCAACGCATGATTTGTCACTGTTCTGTCACTAATCAGTCATATACCTGTTGCAAAACTGTCATAGATCTGTCCCATATCCATCAGCGATACTTTTTCTATAGCAAAGTTGTCGCTAATTCATGGATCCTACTGTTTCTTGATGCTGCTGTCATGAACAAACAACCTGCTGCTTCATCATTATCAACCGATCTGCTGCCATACACGAATTAGGGTTCGGGGAGAAACCCTGCCGTCTTTTAATAATAATAACAGAAAAATAAATTATACAGGAAAACCTTATTAAACCCTAGATCGAGAGCCACGAGGCTCTGATACCACGTGTTAGGATCCAAGATCTGGACTCAACTAGGGTATGAATAACATTGATTGATTAAGCACAGCGGAATAAGAACATAAGAACACAATCAACATTACTAATAAGGTTTTCTTTATTGAACATAAAGAAACTAACTACTACTACTACACTACACACGCTCTATGCATTTTTCAGACTCTCATTGGAGAAGTCTACTATCAATGGATGCTGTAACCTAGACGCCTCCCCTCTTTATATAATAGAGGGAGGTTACAAACCCTAGCTTACTAACAAAGCTATCTATCTATTACATATTTGGTCCTTCATTGTTTCTTCTTTCTTCATTTCGGCATATATGTTTTGTAATCTTCAAATCAGTAATTCCCAACTGTTAGAGATGCGAAAATCCGTCTAACAAAGAAGTTTTGGACACTCGAAAGTAGACGAAAATTGGTCAACGTTTACTAGCTCGAAAGACAATGTTAATTAATGTAATTGGGCATTTATTGAAAAAGCCCGAAATGGCCCATTCAAAGCCCATAGGGGCCGGCCACTTTAGGCCTTATTGTAAGGCTATATAAAGCCATTTTTATTTTCTTTTTTAGGTTAGCTACTCCATAATATTTTTCATCTTTAGGGTTTGTAGCAACTCTTGTTTCTTTCAATCAAAAAGTTCTTTAATGTTTAATCTTTTGTGCTATTGATATTGTGATTAATCCATGGAATGATCTAGGGATCCTACAATTGGAATCAGAGCCAAGAGTGATTGTTAGTTTGTGTTTAGAACCGAATTCAAAAAAAAAAAGTGGGGTTCGATTTTTTTTTTGTGTCTTGATCGAAAGAAATCACAAAAAATAAAGGGGCGTACGTTTAATTGTGGTTCGAATTGAATTGGCAAACTATTTGTGGATTTACAAAATTTTCGTGACATATTTTTTGTTTTTTTTGTTGGTTCGAACAAAAACACAAAGCAACCATGGTTTGAGTCTAAATTCGTGGCTTATATGATTAAAGACTTGTACTTTCGTGTCTAGCACAAGTGTTTACATTTATATTCGTGGTTATATAACTTATTTCGTAGCCTAGATAAAAGTTAGAAGATTTTTCTTGGTTGCGTTTTGGATATATCAAGTTTTTCTTGATTGCGTTTTGAGCCTACAAGTTGCGTTTTGAGCATACAGGTTGCGTTTTGAAGACTACTACTGCGTTTTGACTAAACGTCATGCTGGCAAAAATATTTATGCATTGCGTTTTGATAAAAAGCATTGCGTTTTGAGCATATAGTGTTGCGTTTTATATAACAGGTTGCGTTTTGAAGAACCACTCTTGCGTTTTGACTAAACGTCACGCTGCCAAAATTTTCTAGGCATTGCGTTTTGACAAACCTTTGTTGCGTTTTGACAATCCATTGCGTTTTGACAAGCTTTGTTGCGTTTTGGCTCATAAAAAGGTTGCGTTTTGCTAAGATATCATTGCGTTTAGACAACAAATATCATTGCGTTTTGACCTCAAGCTAAGTTGCGTTTTGACTACAAGTGTCATTGCGTTTTCGACAAGTTCATTGCGTTTTGATCCAAGTTCATTGCGTTTTGATCAAGCTAAGTTGCGTTTTGCTTGATTTGCCGCAAAAATAATTTTTGTGTCGGATTGTTCCGAAATTTTTACACAAGCTAGGAAACGTCCCAACGGTCAAGACTCCTTCTCTTTGAGCGGGAGCCCTGTCATTTTTAGGCCATTCGGAGTCATTTAGGGCCTCAAAACAGCATTTTACTGTTTCAAAATTTACCCGAAAATCATAAACCTCAAACCAAGTCATCAATCAACAATCACTTAAGATCAGATCATTCATAAACAAACTTATTCAATGGCAACCAATGAAGAAACAAATGCAGCAGGTACCGATACTCGTCCACCAATGTTGGTTGAAAATGATTACGAATCATGGAAGATTCGTATACACAGGTACATTCGAGGCAAACCCAATGGCAAGCTGATATGGAAATCCATCCAGAATGGACCTACACCTCACCCTATGATCACTGATCCTCCACCTACTGGTTCTACTGTTGTGCCCGCACCGAGGAAGAAACTTGATTCTGAATTCAATGAAGAGGAAAACAAACTTGAGATGGCTGATACTCAAGCTGAAATCATTCTTAGTCAAGGTCTTCCCAGACACATCTTCAACATCCTAAATCAAACAAGCACTGCAAAGGAGATTTGGGATAATGTGGAGTTGCTTATGCAAGGATCAGGTAGGACTCTTCAACAAAGGAAGGAAGATCTGTTTGATGAGTACGAACGCTTTCGTGCTATTGGAAACGAATCAATTCATGACTACTTTGTGCGTTTCCACAAGCTTGTGAATGACATGAAGATTACTCAGCTCAACATTCCAACTCATCAGATGAACACCAAGTTTGTCAACAACCTTCCGGCTTATTGGGGTAAATATGTGACTAACGTCAAGCAGAACATGGACATTTCTACCACGAGCTATGTTCAAATTTATACCCATCTCAAAGCATATGAGCCTCATGCCAAAAAGACACTCAAGAAACAGGAGCAGTCTGAAAGTATTGTTGATCCACTGGCGTATGTTGCTCACACCACATCCGCACCTGCTCTTCCATCACCCTCAACTTCAAGTTCTCAACCTACTGCTCAGTCTTCGAATGACGCATTGATGGCCACTATGACTCAGATTGCTAATCTCTTAAGTGGTTTCCAAAAGCAGTTTCCACCAACCAACAACCAGCTCCGGACTTCTTCCAACTCCAAAACTCATGCTACGGTGCATGATGGTCAGATTGTTACTGAACCGGTTCAGAGGAAAGCTCCAGGTAATGTTGGCAATACAGGTGCTCGAGGCAAGAAGGTGATCTGTTACAATTGCAGAGGTGAAGGACATGTTGCAAGACAGTGCAAAGAACCAAAGAGAGCGAAGGATTCTCAGTACTTCAAAGATAAGATGCTGCTCATGGAAGCAAAAGAAAAGGGAGCTACTCTTGATGCTGAAGCTGAAGCATTCCTCGCCGATGTGGAATGTACTGCTCCCTATGATCAACCTCTGGCAATGACTACAACAAATATCTTCGAAGTCAATCATGAGGATGCATATGATTCAGACGTGGATGAAAGCCCCAATGCTGCTGCCGCTTTCATGGCCAACTTGTCATCCACCAGTGCCACCAACAGTCAAGTCAATGAGGTACACTCCAATGACAATGAAATCTTTGATAATGTGAATGATCAGATGAGTCAGGAGATGCAACAGGAAGAACATTCGGACTTCGATGCTGAGAATGAGATTGATGAAAATACGATTTCGTATGATCAGTATCTTCTTGACAAAGAAGCCCAACGTGTTCCAACTGAGATATCTGCTGATACATCTGATAAAATGTCTATGATTGCCATTTTAACTGACCTGCAAACCAAACTAGACGGACATGCTAAGGATAATCAGGAGATATGCTTGGACAACGAAAACTTAAAAAATGAGCTTCTTCAATGCAAGCAAGAAATATGTCGTCTAGATACCCAAAAGGTCAAACTTGATCTTGAAAACAAAGTTAGACAGGAACAAGCCCTAGTGATTCAGCGTAACAAGCGTAACGCTGAACTTGAGCAAGAAAACGTGTTGCTTAAATCTGCTCTTTCAGTAAAAGATAAATCAATTACACTTTTACAATCTGAAAAAGAAAAGATTTTATCTGAGAAAAAGGAACTCGCTGATAGTTATCTAGATGAAATAGTTTGTTTAAAAAATGCTAACAAAGTTGCAAGAGACATGTTGCAAAGATTTAACATGCCAACACAAACTATTCCAATGCTTTCAAAGAAACCTATAAAAGCAACCGATGACTTGCACAAGGACATCCTAGGCACTCGCAACCCAGGTCTAGGTTATATGGCCAAGCGTGCTCAACCTGTTTTGTATGATGCTGATACCCTTTTGCATCCCACTCACCACCCCGTTAGTATATGGGATAGTGAAGAGGTCTTGGTTCACCAAGTTGTTAGCATGAAAAAGATGAACGAAAAACCAGGGCATGTTCGACCCGAGAATGGCTTCTATGAGAAGCTAAATGCCCTTAAGTTTGTTCCTCAACAGGAACTGTCCCGAGAACAGGCGTATTGGCTTCCTGCCAATGAAATTGCTAGTCAAGCTAGTAACCCAGATAGACCTGTCACTCCCTTTATTCATACACGTCCACCTCCAAGTCAAGTTCTGGCTAATCTTCAAAAGGTTAATGCTGTTTTTTCTCAATTTGAAGGTATCATAAAAGAAAGAACAACACAAAAACCAGACTATGTTTCTGAATGGTGTTATGATTATGCAAAACAGTTTGTTGAACAACAACTGGTACCATTTTATGACCATTTCAAAAAACACATAGAATCTGCTAATGAAACAATTTTCAAAGAAGTAAAAGAATATGAACAGATTTTTGATGACTTGGATGCGGAGTATGAACGATGTGTTCTTGATAACAAGAACCTGACCATAGAGAAGAAAAATCTTTTAATCAAAAATGACTGCTTAATTGCTGAATGTTTAGAAAAAGATATCTGCTCTATTGTGCTTACTTCCGATATTGTTGTGCCCCCTAGTTCGAATTGCCTTTGCGAAGATCTTAGATCTGCATGCGATAGGGAACACACTAAAGTTCTTGAACTTGAAGCTGAAGTTTTAAAACAACAAAAGATGGTCATTGAATCTGAGAAACGTAACTCTCATTTACAAAAGACCCATATTGATTTACAACTTAAATTTCAAAACTATAAACAGTGCATAGACACTTCTAGTGCCTCCAATGCAATTTTTGAAATTAACAAGTTAAGAAAACAGCTTCAAGGGAAAGATGACACTATCAGGAATTTAGATGCTCAGATCATAAACATTCCCCGATGACATGTCCCTGGGGAAACAAACTAGGATAAAAAAATATAACATACTGTTGATTGTTGTTGACTGCCAAACAGCTATGGACTCGGCTGTTGTGGGCTCGGTCTCATTATCGGCTCGGTGGACTGCCCGCTGTTGAATGCCAAACGGCTGTTGACTGCCAAACGGCTATGGACTCGACTGCCAAAATTATAATAACAAACTATTAATCAAAAACGAATTATACCTCAACTTGTTATAAAAATTCAACCAAACCTTTATTAATCAAAAACAAAAATTCCTCACCACCAATAATTAAACTTGTTTAGAGGGCTAGAAAAAGAAGATATAGAATTATCATTTAGAGGATTAAGGAAAGAATTATGTTTAGAGGAAGAGAAGGGTTTAATTCGTGTGCTCGTGTGCGTGTGAGATGCGATGTTGAGTGGTGGTGGTGAGTTGTGGTGGTGTGAGGAGGTGGTGGTGAGATGTGGTGGTGAAATTCGATGTTCTTGCTGCAAAATCGCCAAGGAGATGAGTTTTGTATAAGAAAAACGTTTTTTGGTGTAAACTGTGAAACCAGATATGTTATTGTGATAGTTAAAATCCCCGGCGACAATCCCCGACGACATGTCGCTGGGTAAAGTCTCTACTTTGTCATTTAGTCCTTATGGCGCGATAACGTAAATTTGGTGGGCCCTTTACGAAATTTTGGAGGGGAATAT